>VDFB02273861.1:0-49435 GCA_007258455.2 Sequoia sempervirens
ATCCATCTCTTATCCATCCCAAACCCTTAAAACCTCCATTTTCATGCCCAATTTACATACACCCTAGCTATTATCCCAACTTACCATCCTCTATCCTTCAAAACCATTTCATTATCCTTTTGATCATGATTTTCCACTCCTTGTCCATCACCTTTTTTGTACACACCAGGTCTAGAGGTTTAGCCTTTTATCTCAAAGGTTTTATCTTGTCCATCATTATTTCCACTTTTAACCCTAACCTAGGTTTGCATGCATCCTTTAACTATTTCCAATGTGAGTTTTATTGAAATTACTTATAGGGGGATTGACCAAGGTAGCATCCCCTTCAAAACTTCATTTTTGCAAGTGATTTTGTGTAGATTCAAAAGAAGTAACAAAAGAAAAATGGATTACAAGACTTACCAAACCTTCCATGAAAGCTTTAGATATTCCTACCATTATGTTGGCCATGTAACCTATGGTAAATTACTACTAGAGTTAGTTTCTCTTGACTAGTTGCGTCAACTGTGTGGAGTTTACCTCCAAAATTTCATGGAAGCTTCCTTCAACATTTTTCAACTCAAATAAATTTTCAATTTCATTTTTTTATGTGTAGATGTTCCAATTTCTCTATTTTCTATAAGTGAATGGGTAAGGAAATGTAAAAAATGTGCCTTTTTCTTAGGTAAAGAAAATTTAGTAGCTCTTCATTTGTAGACTATTCAAGTTGACCCTTCATGAAGTGGGGTATTGAATTCATTGGAGCCATTCATCCACCTTCTAGTGCGGGTCACAAGTGGGTTCTCACTACCATTGATTATTTCACTAGGTGGATTGAAGCTAAGGAATTGAAAGAAGCTAATGAGAGTGCTATCCTAAGTTTTTATGAAGATTTAGTGACAAGGTTTTGTGTTCCTAACTCTATTATTTTTTATAATGCATTGGCTTTTGTGGGTATAAAATTGAGTGAATGGGTTGTTAAATATGGTATCTATTTGAGTAATTCGTCAAACTATTACCCTCAAGGTAATGGTTTGGCTGAGTCAACAAACAAGAACCTGATAAGGATCATCAAGAGAACTATGGAAGATAAGCAAAGAGCTTGGCATACCAAGTTGAAATCTAACCTATGGGTGGATAGAATCACACCTAAAAGGTCCATTAGAAACTCTCCATACATGTTGGTGTATGGAAAAGAAGCAAGTTCACCCTTGTCGGTTGAACTTCCAACTCTTGATTTGGTTAATCAACTGGGAATTTAGGAGTGAAAGACCCAATGGAAATTAGGTATTCATATTTGTTAGAATTGGAAGAAATTAGAGATAAAGCAATGAAGACAATGGAATTGCATCAAAATCGAGTAAAGCTGTCATTTGACAAGAGGGCGGCTCCTAGAGTGTTCAAAAATGTGATGTGGTCCTCATGTGGGATGAACTTAAGAGAAAACTTGGGAAACATACAAAATTTGATGCAATATGGAGTGACCTTACATCATTTTTTATTGTAAACAACATAATGATTTTCAGCTATCCAAGATGGAGAAGAAGTACCAATCCTAGTTAATGGGATTCACCTCAAACATTGTTTTTGAGGTATGATCAGTCTTTTTTATATATTAGCCTAGGTTCTTTGAGTCAATAAGTGCTATTGCACATAGGTTTTAGGTGTTTTTCCATTCCTCCAAGTGTTGATGCATAGTTGGTCAATTTTTTTTTCATGTTTTGAGTCTTCCTAGGTGGTTTGGGTGAGTTTGAAGGTGCCAATCACTGTTATGGAAGTGCTACAACAATGTTCAAGGTTTGGTTTTCAGTATGTTTTCCAAATTCTTCCATGAATCCTATTCCCAATGGATTGCATAAGGCGGTTGGTCACCATGTTTAGCAAGCAAACATCTCCGAGAGGTCGCCAAAGATGTTGACACTTGTTTTAAAACATTTTTATTGAAGATATTGTAAATGTTTGTGAAGATGTTTTATGAGGCAAAGGGAAAATGAAAATTTTAATCAAGTAGTTTGGGCACCAAGTAGTGATGAAGAGAAAGAAAGGAAAAGTAAAATTTATTATTTTTGAAAGTGTCAACACTATCACGTTGCAAGAGAAAACTGTAGGGTTTCTTGGCATGTGGAAGGAGTCTCAGGCAAGAAAAATGGGCTTTAACCCACATTGCAGATCAAAGAAAAAAATATGGGAGGGAGATTTTAAAGTTGGGAGAGTCTTTAGGGCACGTTGCAGTGGAAGATGCAAGGAGTTGCTTGGTGGCGTTGAGGGATAGGAAAAGGAGAGTCTTTACTATACTATAAGAAATGCTAGCCTATGCGCCTAGATGTTTCCAAAATAAATCTATACGTGTTTGCTTTCTATATTCTATAGGTATGTTTGCTAAAAATGAAAATCCTTATAAAATTTCTAACTAAGACAAGTTCCAGCATGAGCATATTTTTCAGTTTCATTCAAGATCTCTTCTCTTTGCTTTAAAGGTAGATATTTTTCAGTGGTATAGAAAAACATCTCGGGGTTAAGCATATTTGTTGAGCACAATACATCTTCAAGTTGTGGGTCTATGTTTTGCATTTTATGTGTGAAGAGTCTTGAAAATTTCCAGAAGATCATGACAATGCCTAGAAACTTAAAACCCTATTGGCAATGCTTAGGGCCTTGCTATCATCGTTATAAGGTTTGTGACAATATGCCTTAGGAATCTCATTTCAACCAATAGGTAGAGATAGGAAGATACAAATTAAGATCCATGCACATTGCTATTAAACATTGGCAATGAAGGGTTGTCTAAGAAAATTTTAAATCCTGCTAGACCCCTATCTTGCTTTTGTATATTTTCATCATGTACCCTATACATTTTCCTATCTCTATTAAAGAGTAATAGGGTTTTAATGGTAGTCCTATATAAAGATATGTAAAGTAAGAAGAAGGTTATGAAAGCCTTGATAGTGAAAAGGCATGGGACTAGGTAAAAAGCAACTCTGTGACAAATATTTCAAGGGGGTAAGAAAGGATGTTAATTTTTCATGACAGTGGGAGGACACTTAAATATAATTTATTGGATTTTTTGCATGACAATTTAGTGATTTTGTGAAATCTTCATAAACTAATGATCAGAGCCTTATTTAACAAATGGTTGTCCTTTAAACTCAATAAGGGTCTTCATGAGCATCAATAGAATTTCAAAGGTTTACATGCTCCATGAGAACAACTTCAAAGTAAAGAATGAGTCTAGCATGAGAATAGGGATCTTGCAAAACAGTACCAAATGATCATATGAGAGGACATTCGTGAGTTCATAGTCATGCAAATTTTTGATGAATATAGATTTAGGGGACTAAAGGTGAAAGTGGAACCATAAGCCCATAATAGGGCGGTCAAGTGCCTAATGCAACAATTATAATCTTGTACCTTGTAATGCATGAGTGAAATGATAGTCAAATGATCTTGTAAAAGGGAAATTTTGTACAAGAAAATCACCTTCTATCAAGGCAGAGTCAAATCAAGAACAACCTTTGCAAGCCACCATGATAGTCAGCCAAATAGTCTAAGGAGTGCAAACCATCAACAAAAGGCTAAAGCAGAGACCTAGATAAAGGAAAAAACACATAGGAGTCTACAAATTACTTGTGTGAATATTAAAGAGACCTAGATGATAGTCAAAACCCTAGTTAGTGACAAATAAGAGAGAATAATCTCATGTCATGGACACCTAGTCAAGAAGAGCATTCAATAGGGTTGAAAGATAGTTTGTTGACACTGTGAAGAGATTGCTCGAGAAAATGGGTAGTGATAACCTATTTTTATGTCATAATGGACAACCAATCAAGAAGAGCATTTAGTATTCGTAAAGAACAATCATAATGTGAAAGGATAGTAGTGGACATAATCTCAAACAAAAGCATTTAATCACATTCATTTTATGAGCCAAGTATACAAGAGTATGACAATTTGAAAATGGTAAAATGTATCAGGTTCATAGACCTCTTGTGTGAAAGTGTTAAGGAATTTAATGATAGTTCCCATGAATGACAACACCAAGGTGAACAATGGCAGGGAGATTATGCAAAAAGAGAATCATAGACAAACATTTCAAAGGGAAGAGATAGAGAGGAGAGAGGACTGTGGTTGATCTTCAAGATAGTGATATTTTCCTTGAAAGGTCTCTTGTTGATAGTAATTATGACTATGACCTATTTGCAATGACTTATGGTTTATAAGGGTGATGATATGACAACCCTCATGACTGACTGTGAGAGTTATGATTGTGAGACCTTTTATGAGGACAAATATGTTTCAAATACATGCCCAGGCCTTCGAGTAGTCCAAAAGGAAAAGTGCAGTCCTATTATGAAAGGGTAGAAAAGGTATTTCATGAAATCTTAAACCCTTTAAACATAAAAGAAATAGAAGACAAAGGATCAAGACAATGTACAGTTCAATGAGACAAGCATGACAATGGTAGATATGAGTTTTAAATGCATAATAAGACATGCCTTGTTATCTTTTGATGAAAACCTTATTTGATGACTATAAAATTGTGGCTTGGTATGGTAGGTAACAGTCATGAAGTGTAACTTGAAAGTGTTGAGCTTTGTTGTGCCTTAACAACATTATGAGGATTATATGCTTAGCAGTATTGAAGAGGATATGTAGTGAAAGTTGCAAAGTTATAAAAAACTTTTGGTCATATGAATAATGAATGGTTGTTAAGAGCAAGAACATAGTGAAAGGACAAGTATTCCTAATAGTGACAGTTGCACAAAGATAACATCATTATCAATAAAGACACACTGCTAGTGATATTGTTTTGGAAAGTCATATGGAGCAAGATTAATTATATTCATAGAGGATGACTCAAAGTGCAAAGTGATAGTTATGGAAGCAGTTTCATATGATAAATACGGGGTAAATGACAAGTATTCTTCAAGAAGAGTAGTTTATAGAGGATGCCAAATTATCCTATCATTTGTAGTAGACTGCAATTGATGGAGATAGCATGGGTATGATGATGAAAGAATATAAGGCCTTTGACAGTTAAGGTAGTGCAAATTCCATGAAGGACATCCTATAAAAGTGCAAAACACAAGGTCTAGAAGAATATTTTAGTGATAATACAATGATTAAAAGCATGAAGATAGTGTATAAAGGACAATTTATGGTGAACAAGGAATATGAAAGAGATCTTAAGATTATTATAGGTTAAAAGATGACATAGTTATCTAATGATATAATTTCAGGTTGAGTGACACATTTGTCAATTTCTCATCCTCAAAGTTCTCCTATGCCCCTAGGATGGTTCTGACCTTTTCAACTCTTTTGCACATGTTTAAAAGCTTAAGGAATGAAGGTTCCAATAGATAAGGAAGTAATTATGAGCAGTTGGAGAGTTAATTGCTAGTGGACAATAGTTGAAGAGATATAGGGAGCAATTTGTTGACCTGGATAGTAGGTTGAGAGTATTCATGAACCTTCAAAGGAGCATGATTAGTAAAGGAGGCCAAAACAAATAGTTTTTTACCCATCTTCTATGCCACCTTGGAACCTTTGATGAAGTCATAGCTGTAGACACTCAAAATTTGTCCTCACAATCGTCTTATTTTTTGTCTATTAATTAAATGGATATTATTATCTGTTTAATTATTTCATTTGATACTTTCTTCTATTCATTCATTAATTCACTTAAATAATTAACATATTATAAGCATTATCCATTTGCATAATCATTTATTCATCATTTATCCATTTCATAATACTCTATTCATATTATCATTAAAATATCTATGCATTCAATTCACATTAATCTTTATCCATTTACATATTTCATTAAATCATTTGCATACATAAATCCATTTATTTAAATCATTCATTAATTCACAGATCCACTTTAAATCTAAACTCCTAAACCTTCATTATATCATAAAGTCACCCATTTATCTCTCTCATTCCCATCAATTTCATTTGATTAAAGAATATGGGATAATTATTCATTCCTCCACTTCACTCTTTAATCCCACATCTCTCTCGTAACTTGAATCTATCATGAGGAAATCTATATAAACCCTCTCTTCTCACCAAAAATCACATTTAATTTAGATCATACAATCCTTTCTTCCATTCATCATAGCTTCTTGTTGCATTTGTGCTTGTGAAAATCTGAGAGCACCAAATGCATAAATCAAGATCTTGGTGAATAGGAGAACAATGGAGTGACTTTTCCTTTTGAATGCATATGTTTTGGTTTTTGTAGTGTAGTATTTTGTTTTTTCATTTGTGCTCATTTTAGAAAAGCTTCATTGATGTTATGCTGAGATTTTGATTTTTGATTATAGTTTCAATTAGTTTTTCATTTTCAACGTATACAATAGCAAAATAATAGTTTTCAATGCCCAAGGAGAGCTTTGACATGTTCAAACACATGTACACATGTCACTTATCTATTGTAACAAATTGCTAAGGATTTGGAAAATCTAAAGCTCGTTCTATTGTGTGAAAACTAGTAATTGATGTTTAGTTTTGTGGTTTCATGCATAAATCCTTAAATATATACCTTATTTTGGAACCTTTAAAATAAAAAAACCATATTTTATGCAGGTTATAGTTTGTGTTAATGTAAAAAGAATAGCTCCTATTTGTAAAGAACACTTCATTTTCTTTTTTCTAGGACTTAAAAACACTCAACCTCTCTATAAAACATTGATACATGAGAATGTTAAAGTTGGAGTTGTGTAAACATAGCTGAGTTATTGATCTTTTGTGTTAAAATAAAAGTCCAAGGTCTAAAGAAAACACATTTGGTGCATCACCCACATAGATAGTTTCATTTTTATTCTATATTTTCTACTTTTTCCTCAGTAACAACAATAGTGTAAGTTAGTATAGGTGAACACCAAGGGGAACCAACCCTCTCTAGAGGTTCTTTTCCGTCGTAGGTGACCCACAAACCTGGAAAGGATCCCATGTTTCACTAGTAAGCTAAGTTCTGCAACTTAGGTGATAACAGGTACATAGTGACCTTTTATCCTTTCTCACTCATTTTTTAGGAGCCAAGTATCTAATTACCTTCATTGATGATTAATCTCAACACATGGGTGTACTTTCTCAAGTACAAGAGTGATTCCTTCAACAATTTCAAGACATTTAGGGTGTTCATGGAGAAGTAATTAGGCTCTTTTATTTGCTAGCTACACATAAATAATGAGGGGAATATGTTGAACCAAGCATTCTAGGGCTACTGCAATGATCATAGCATTCATCATTAGTATATGATTCTTTATACTCCTTCGTAAAATAGTTTTAGTAAACAAAATAATAGATCACTTAGGGAGACGACCAATTGTAAGTTTTAGTCTTGGTTTGTGGATCCATCCTTTTGTGCTAAGACAATCAAATGTGCTAACTATATTTAAAGTTGCATTCCCCATAAGGTAGTTTTGAATATCACTCTAGAGGAAGCTTGGTCTAATATCAAGCCCAATGTTTCCATCTTTAGGATATTTGGTACCAAGGCTTGGGAAAACATAACATATGGTCATTATATGGAAATAGAGAAGAAGAGTCAACCATTCATTTTTTGGCTATTGTGAGGATGCGAAGGCTCATTGGTTGTTTGATCCTACCATGAGAGATGTCTACTTTTGCAAACATGCCTAGTCTGATGAGTCTTTCCCACATTCAAACTCTATATATACAAGTCTTCTTACTCACTACCTCCTTCACCTTATTTATCTCATGAGTCCATACATGTGTACTAGATGATACTTAAAATGATGGTTTTGTACTACCACCTCCTACTTTGCCACTTCTTCATCCTACCACTCATGTTTTTCCTTAGTAGGATCATAGTATTATTTATGATGTTAGATCTTTAGTTGGTGATCCTTTGAATTCTTACTACAATTGCTCCTAGAATTTTAGTACTAGTCCTTTGAGTTATGCTATATCTATTAATTCACATAGTTTTTTAGAGGCTTATGGTATTCTAGAGTGGGATGATGTTGTGCATGAGGAGTATTCTTCTTTGACGAAGAATCACAAATGGAATTTGGTTTATCTTCCTAAGAGAAGAAATATGTTTTGATGCAAGTGGGTGTACTATACTGGGTAAATGCAAGAAGACGAGTCCACGAAATGTGGAAGTTTTTTCCTTAAACAAAAACTCAAAATCGACTTTAAGAAAACGGGATCCCATTTTTTAATAAACAAGATCTTGTTTAGGTTTGGGGTTCCAAGCCTAAAATCTAAAACGAGATCTCACTTTTTAAAAAACGGGAACCCATTTTGAAAACTTTCCACTAATGGAATGTTTTCATTTTTGGGATCCTGTTTTGAAAAGTTTCCATTTTTGGCAATTTTTCAAAATGGGATCATGTTTCGTAAAAGCATAAAAAGTTATTTTTTATGAAACAGGATCTCGTTTTAGAACAGGATCCCATTTTTAAAAATATGAATTTTTGGTCGGGTTTGTGCTTTGTTTTTTGGTTCGAGAAAAGGCTTGGGGACCTGAACCTAAGCTTTGGACCTAGTTTGACCTACAAGTTGAAGGTCCTGGAAATGTCACAAGAAAATAGTGACTTTGGGCATATGTTTGAAGACATTTTTTGTAGAATTTTTTAACGAAATTAAAACCCATTATAGATGAGACAGTGTAGATTCCAAATAGGTAATTTGTTTTACAATTGGATTAATTTTTTTATTTTTCAATTAATTTCTGATGAAACAGGTCCATAAACTTGAATTATCAAGGTTTTTTAGTATTTTAATAAACTTTTATTAACATAATTTTTTGAAAAACAAATTGTACGAAAGCATACTTCAGACAATTCTTTTCAATTTAAAAAAAAACAAAAAATGATAAGTTTAGGTCATCTTATGTGTGATGTACATGACGATTTTTCAAAACACCAACTATGGCCGATAAAAAATTAACAAAAAAAAATCAATAAAAAATTACAAAAAATATGGAAAGTGTGCTTCAGTGAGTTACAAATAATTTCCCAAAAGGATTTAGAAAAATATGATTATTTAGGTCAAAATATGGATGATGTACAATGCATGGTATGGTAAAAAAAAGTGACTTTTAAATAGTGGTTTTTAGAAATGCTTATTGAAAATCAATTTGTATCATTTGGGTATTGAAATAAATTACATATTTGGAAACTATACTTTGAGTACTACATTTTATGATCAGTGGCTTTTTTCAAGATTCCATCTCAAAGTGCTTCAAATTTTAAGGTCAAATGTGTCAAATTTTGAAAATAAGGGAAAACACTTCCACTAAATGGCCAAAAAGTGGACTCAACTTCTTGCTAGCATACTACTAAGTATGTAGCAGATGATTCTATTGAGTGGTATAAGGCACATCTTATTGCTAAGGGTTTTTACAAGTTGAGGTATTGACTACTTTGATATATTTGTGCCTGTAACCAAGATGGACTTTTTTTGCCTTGTCATTTCTCTTGTTGCATCTTAGGGATGTCCTATTTACTAGATTGATGTGAAGAGTACTTTATTAAACGCTAATCTTCGTTAGGAGATCTATATGGAGTAGCCTCCAAGATTTTTGTAGGATTATTCTCTTATTTTTAGACTATGACATTCTTTGCATGATCTCAAAAAAGCCCCTAGGGATTGGTATGATAAGATATATTGTTTCAAACATTGTCACTTTGATCACATATTGTATATTTAGAGACATGGAACTAATATTCTCATGCTAGATTTGTATTTAGATTATTTAATTCTCACTAGTAGCTCCTCCTACATCCTTTAGGACATACAACATTCATTGATGGAGCACTTTGATATTCAGATCTTAGGCTTCTACACTTCATTCTTGATCTACAAGTTCTTAATCCTACTAAGGGTGTTTCCATGCATCAGTAAAAGTATTCCATCCACCCGTTTCATCATTTTAACATGGTTTCTAGTAAGCTAGCTCCTACACTCTTTGTTGATTTGACTACTGATTGCACAACACCTAGCATTGATTGCACTTTGTATTGATAGTTGGTGGGCAGTCTCTTGTATTTGACACATGCAAGTCCTAATATCACTTTTGTAGTTAGGCTTGTCTCCTATTTTTCCTATAATCATCATGAGTCACTAGAAGGAAATCAAGCACATTTTGAGGTATATTCAAGAGGCAACACACATTTTGGAATTTAGTACACACTAAGAGCTTCATAGATAGTAGGCTTCATTGGCCCATATTGTGTGGGTGATCTTGACTCACAAAAGTCCACTTCCATTTTTTTCCCTTGGTTATGGCCCAATTATATGGTCTTGTAGGAATTAAATTGGTGTTGCATTATCATCTATTGAAGCTAACTATCTATATGTAGTTCTTTCCATCCAAGAGGTTTTGTGATTTCGATAAATTGTGACTAAATTTGGTCAATCACGTGATAGTCCTACTGTTCTTTGTTGTGATGACAAAAGTTCCATTCATATTGCACACAACCTAGTTGAACATCAAAGGATGAAATACATTGAGATACACATGCATTTCATTCGACAACTTATCCATGATGGCCATATCTCCTTAGAGTATTTTCCTACTGAGGAGCATTTTGCAAACATATTAATTAAAACTTTGGTGACAATTTGTTATCTTTAAATGTGATCGATGCTTTGGGTGAAGAAAGTTTCCCTTGGGTGGTCTTCTTGAGTCCTCCTTTTATATTTTTACATCTATTTTTAAGAGAAGTTTTTTTCCCATGAGATTTTCTCATTTTCTTTGATTGTGAAAGATTTATTTATTTGTACATGGGTACCTCATCAGACCTAGTTGTTGGGACCCATTTCTTTATTTTTCATGCATTAGTTTAGTGCCTCCCTAAGTTGCACTTAAATGGTGATTTTGGTGTGAATGTGGTACTTTATCTAACTAGTTAGAATTAAGTGTTGGGAAAATGTGTCTCAACCTTGCAATTACATAAGGTATTGTTGATACATCAGTGTGGGGGGTGCAGGGGGTTTAGGAGAAGTGCCCTTGAAAACCACATTTTATGTATATTTTATTATTGTAAATTTGGATCATTCATCATTAGGTCGTAGATCTGACAGTTGATATTTTGTTGGCTTGACTTTCCCTAGAAGACAACCCTATTTTATGAGGGTGTTGTATTACGGTTGTGTATGTGATGTATTATGAGAGTCTAATAGTGGTTGTGTTGCCTCTAGATCTTTGGTTGGTAATACTCCGGTGAGAAGCTTGCTTGGCAACTATATTGTAATCTTTGTGATTTTTGAATAATATATTGGACGACTTTTGGAGTGTGCGATTTTTCTCCCGAAAAGGTTTTCCCCATGTAAATAACTCTATTGTGGTATGCATGATATATATATATAAGTTTCTCTAACTATTAAAGATCTGTAAAGTTTTGCATTATCCTCCTCTCAAGATTAGAGTAGGAAGTTGTTCTGCTACCTTAGCTTCCTTATATTTAGGACCTAGTCACACCTTAGTCTTAAACTTTCTTTTTTACTTTTTGTCTCATTTCATGGATTTTAGGCACTTGGCATAATCTTTTATGATTTAGAGATTTTTCAACTTGCTAATATATCAAGGTTATTTATTTTTATTGTATAATTACTATATTCACTTTTTTCTAAGGCAATACATATTTTTCATTATATCTCTCAATTGTGGAAGGTTTATTTAAATTTTGTTGATATATTGTTGTACCTATGGGTTCACCATTGCTCCGACATAACCTCCTTAGAAAAATAGGCCTCACTATTGAGACCAAAAAACTAAAAATATTGATCTATTTAAAACTTTACCTATTTTAGAGATAAAAATTAACATTTTTGGTAGGCATGGACGAATCCATGGGGAGAAAAAATTATATAACACATATAGATTCATATAGTTATATAATTAGTAAAAGCATACAATGATTGTGGGAGCCATAAGTATAGCTAACATCAATAGGGAATGTTTTGTTGATTAAATAAGCATCACATTACCTGTACATCATATGATAAAAAATTCATTGGTTCACATGATGTCAATAGTGTAAGAATTGTTCACAAAAAGGTTCTTTAGGAACCACCCTTAGTTGTATGAGTAATTATTAGCCATGCTTAGCCCTTAGTCATCAATGGGAGTCAACCCATGGTGGTTGAGCCTAAGTGTCATTGATGAGTGACCACTTAGGTGACATTTTGCCCCTTCCACTACTTTTTTCCACAAGGGATCCACCTAGGTTATGTTTATGAATTGACACTAGTTCATTGCCACCACCACTTAGTTGGTGGCACTACCCATTCCCAACTTGAATAGTGTATTCAAGTGTCATAGTGGAGCACTTTTATTTTAGAGAGCATAACTTTCACCTAGGGAGTCACATTTTCACATCCTTATAGTAAAAAAAAAGTCTTTTTGAGAACTATGTAGCGATATTAGTGATTTTTTTGTATTTTTGTATTTGTGATAGAAAATGTTAGTTGAAGCTAGTTTTTTCCCTTATTTTGATAGGTTATATCTTGTGCCTACAATGCCCAATTTTGAACTTTTTATAGGTGACATAGAGAGCTTCCTAGCGGATTAGGTATGAGAATGTTGACATTTGATCTATTCACTCATTTTTGTAGATTTGTTTTTGGGTTCCTTTACTATAGTATTTTATGGTTTACAATAAATCAAATTTAGACTGATTTGGTGTTTGATTCTTGGATACTCTACATGTTAATATCTTGTTGCCTCTATTATAATTATTATTAATATAATCTTGAATCTATATGTTGTATTGTAATATCTTTGAGCTATGTAATTTTGTAGGTTGTATATACTTACTAGTTGCATGGATAACTTGGATGTTGGCCATCTATACCCATATATGTAAAAGTGTTGATGTAGATTCTATTTGGTTGGCCTTGTTTGATCACTTGGTTCATTGGTATGTGTTTCATTTAGAGGTAGAGAGATGGTATTAATTGAGATAGTTGTATTGTGAGACCTATACTTGTTGACTATATGGTACATAAATGTGAGACTTAGTGGGATTTGATAGTTACATTGAATGGTGTTCATGGTGTCATTGAGGTTCCTTGTATGCTGAGAGATTTGGTATAACATGGTTATTTGTGTCCATACATTGTTGGTTGTGAGATCATGGTGTCATGGAGGTTCCTTATACACTTAGAGCTTTGAAATGACACGGTTCTTTATGTAGATGCATTTTTGGTGGTGATGGATTATTTCCTAAATTATAGATGATGGTATATCTTATTAGCTTTTAGATCATGGATACACTTTATCCTTTCGAGCTACTATTATTGTAGTTAAGTTTTTTAATTATGTGAGGGTCATGAGCGATATTTATTTAGGATATGGTTATCATGATGCCATGTGTAGCTTGATATCATGGTTTAGTGGGAGCTTTACCAATGATGTGGATTCATCACTTTATGAAGGATGATCTTCTACAATACTTTTTGGTGTCATGGAGGAGATCTTGGATCTTTCTTCTTGTGTATCTAGTGATATTTATTTGACACATACTTCATTGAAACCTTCTAAGGGAGATGTTGGGATATGATAAGAGGCTTGGTTGGCCCATTTAGAGGGTAAAAATGCTATATAAACAAGGATTATTATGGTAGAAAGGCAATATTATGAGTTAAGAGTGAAAACTTTGTTTGTAGGTATTGAAGGAGTGAAGACTAAATACGAGAAAGGAATGAGTGTATGCAATCTCTATTATTGAAGATAGTATAGATTTGAGTCTCTTCTCTTTGTGGATTTTTTTCAAAAGAGTTTCTCCGCTTAAAAAGGGTGTTATGTGTTTGTTCTTCTATTCCATACTTTTTTGTGTTGTTGATTTACTCTTTTGCAATCTCCATTTGGTCATGCACTAGTAAAATTATATTTATAGATGAATTAAGACTTCTATTTTATAGGTTTCACCTTCATTTCATACTAGTTTCATTTTGATGTTTTTTCTATTCTAGCATATTTTGACGTATTTCAAACCCCATTATAGATTAGAAAAAGTTTTAGAATTTATCTTCTATTTGTTGACTTCATTTATTTATTTATTTATCGATAAAAGACATAAGCCTAATTATATATATTAATAATTATAAAAAAAAATTACATATATTACTAGAATTATAGTACTGGTAATTAATTTTCCAAAAATTATGAGCAAAGATTTCTCAGTTGAAAAAAACTACCAAAAGAGCAGTAATTTCGATGTAGTTTTTCAAAATGAATTATCACATTAGATTTCCAAAGTTCAGATTTTTTTTAATACTCTGAACCAAAAAAAATGACATATATTCACATCATTCTTCCATATAATTTTCATCTACAATTGTATTCTGGCGACTTGCATTCAAATCTAACATATTATACCCCTTGCCTTATTGCAACTTTGCAACATTTCTCCTTGCTGGAATTATTCTAGCCACTGCTACCTGCCTACGACCATGTCGAGCTTGGTGAGAAAGTAGAAAAGACTATGCAAAAAACTTCTCTTTTATCGTGTTTACCATTTGAAGACCCAGTTCTTCTGAGGGCATATTGATTTTCTTGTACAAGAGCCAAGGATCATCATCCTCTAGACCTTTCTTCACCACTTCATAGACCACTGCAAATGCACGCGTGTGCTTGAGGTAACATTTCATCATTACCTTGCATTTTCATTAATTTCATCCAAATCAAACACTTGAACTTTGACAATATCACACGCTTGAGCTCTGCATAAAATATTTGGAATGCCACAATATAATTACGGTGAAGTGGTGTTTTTAATTTTGCCCGTGCCAGGTGTGAAGTCGCACACATCTTGATGCATCTCTCAATCTAGGTTATTAATGTTAATGTAAAAAATTATGGAGAGATCTGTGCTTTTTTACAATATCTAGTTAAAATAATCAAATCTAAAATTTATTTGAAAAAATATTTTGTTGGGGTTATTATATACTATTGGTTTGTAGAAGGAGCCATGAAGAATCAATTTGGGAGCTTAAAAAGTTCCTTGTTTCAATTATGTATTTTATAATTGAGAAAAATGGAAAAGTGTATTTATTGATTGTCCGAATTCAATTATCTATTGAGTATGGATACTACAAGTTAACTATCTTTATTGAATTTCTTATTGGAGGAAAAACATATTGAAATTGGACCTTCATTTTTGTTTTTATGTTATTTACTTGAAAGGGAAAAATAAAGTTAAATTTGAAACTCATTATTTTTCAGCTTGGAGGGTTGGGCCTTTGAAAATTATGATCCAACAAACTGCAAGGAATGGGTGTAGGGCATCCCTATCAATTTTAAACACTAGGTTTAAGTTTTAGGCCATGTTTGTAAAATTTTGAGCTTTGGAAAATCTACATATAATTATACTTTTGATTTTATAAAGCTCAATTTTGACATGTTTTAGGTTGAAAGGCTTTAGAATCACATTAGGAATACATCTAGGGTTTTGTAGAAGCATCCACCCTATCATGGAAGTGTCTTGGGCTTGGAGTTTTTATTTTTGAATTTTTTTTGCGTTGGTTCTTTGCAAAATTGACATCCCTTTTTGTGATTAGTTTCCAAAATGGATTTTTAGTGTTCCTATTTTGGTAAAGTTTAGTGTTAAACTTTGTTATGTGATTATTGTCTTGAAAAGTACACTGTGATTCTTTTCTTTGCATGGTCAAAAGTCTCTAATGAAGCTTTAACTTTATTTTGGGTATTGTAAAGGTTATAAGAATTTATTTTTGATGTTTAAAACGATTCTTCATTTAAAACTTTCTTTCCTTTATATCTTCATGCATTGTAATAAAGAATTAAATAATGATTTTATTAGATATTTTATCTTGTATTATGATGCTCTTTAACATGTACTTCATTTTTGCTCAAACTAAGTAATTGGATAATGAACCACACTTTCTTTTTTACTTTAATTTTCTTGGTTTGTATGTCAACGTGGTGGGTATGAGTACATGATCACTCACATAAGGTGAGATCTTATTAAACCTTGTGATTAGTAGTCTCACAATGGACTAAAGTCTTCCGCTTGTGTATTTGTGCATCACTATCATGTATGATGACATCCTTAGTGTGTGTATGCATTATGACATTGTTATATTGTAATTATTAGCATGAAAAATCCGTTGGTCATGTTTTTACTCGTTAATGTCCTTAGCAATTTTTGGGAATTACAATTCTAGCCACTTGCAAGCATGATCAAAATTTGGAATCAAAAGAACAATATTTGGGAGAGTTTTGAAGCCTATATACCTTACGAAATACCTTTAGAACAATTTTCTAAGCTTTCTTCATTGGTGGCATTATGGTTCACTCCACTATCTAGTTAAACATTAACATCTAAATTATTGGGTTTGGGTATCATATACATAAAGCTAGCTATCCAAAGGCTTAGAAAATCTATTGAAAAACTTCTCCAATAAATGCAAGAAATATAAACATATCTTGTTGCACTATCATAATGTAATGTGACAAACAAGAACTTAGCAAGAGAAATAGACATCAAAGCTAAACCAACCTATCACTTACTCTCCTCCAAATCTTTAGGTCAACAAACTTTATCAAATTATTATTAAATATAAAAAATATTTTGAAAGTTTATAGATCAAAAACATAAGAATAATATATGAGAAAAGTTCCACAAATTTTTTTCAATTAATATTTTTATTTTTAAAAAACAAGTAATCAAAATACGAATATTTAACCGCAATCTCCATTGCAGAGAAATGTGACAGCTGTGGGATTTGAACCCACGCCCTTTCGGACCAGAGCCTAAATCTGGCGCCTTAGACCACTCGGCCAAACTGTCATCCATATCAGGTTATTTTATCATTTAAATTTAATATGCTAAGTATAAGCGCTAAATATTATATTGCCGGGACAGCCAACGGAAAGCAAGCATAGTGCTCACTTCCGAATAATAGAATGTAAATTTCGCTACATGAAAGGTAAAGATTGAATGCACAGATCTTGGAGTGCATCCCATAGAGCTCGGAGTGCATGTACACCGTCCCCTGCAATGTTTTTGACAAGGAAATTTGCGTAATGCCATGCACCAAGCTTCCACACATGATTGTGAGTTGAGATATTTCCATTGCCCATCGCTTTTATGGCTCTTCTGTTTTATTTGTCCAACTTATTTTTTAAAAATTGTAGACTATGCCACTTATAAAATCTTAATACAACTTAAAATTATTACCTTCCCTTTGACTCAAACGGGTAGCATGGTTGGTTAAGGGCTTTGGGTTCGTCCCATATAGATCTCGAGATCGACTCACGCTCCCGGATGAAATTGGTATAGGTCGTTTTAGGTGCGGTTCGTGCCCCTAGAGGACTAGTCTCGCCTCCGCTCACCTCCTCCGTCCCCCAAAACTTGGCAAAAAGTAAGATCAGGGCAAGGGTGGTGGAGCTCATTGGGAGGAGTCGCAAATCCCAGCGCTTAACACAAGGGTTGGAGATACCTTTGAGTTACAAAAAAAAAAAAAAACCTCCCCTTTCAAAAAATTGGAATGGAATCACATTCAATGAAATTACACAAACACAAAACCCCCAATAAAGTCTAAAAGGTTTAATCAAATTCAATCTGATTAAAAAAAAATTATTGAAAAAGTTTAGAACAATAAAATCAGTTAGAATCAAGTAGTCTAACAAGGGTGGAGGTGAAAGGATCATTTAGCTTTTTTCTATGTTAGTAGTAATGTTTTATTATTGGATAATGGTTATCAACTTGTTTTTTGAAGATTTGTTTTTATGGTTTTATGTTGTAAAAAACATGCTAGAGAAATAACATAATATAAATAGAAAAATTGTTATTTTAAAAAATTATGTAATAGAGAAGGTTGATAGGGTAAAGCGATGAATCTTGAACTAAAGAACCACAGTTAGGAAATCTAATGACACTTGACTAATAATGTAAGGGTAGTATCCTAATGTGTTATGAAGGTTTAATGAGGGTTTAGAGATACTTCATCTCTAAGCACACCCTCTTTCCTTGGACTTGTATTTGTGACATGACATTTGAGACTACTATAGCTTTGTTAGCACTAGAAAATTAGTCTAACTAAAAAGAACGTTATTTCTATCATTTTAAAGCTAGAAAATAATCTTAGTGTGAAATATGTGTTCAATTTGCTTGAATTTTGTAGAAAAATCCCCTAGCAAATGAATCTTCCAAATGAAGGGCTCAAATATGAAGGAAATTGGAAAAGAATGGATGGAAAATCATATATCTTGGTTTTATTAAAAAGTCAAAACATATGCTTGATAGATTTTAGTTGTTAAGGATTTGGTATATCAAACATCATGAAAAATGAGTTTTCTTATGATATGGAAAGGTTTTGGGCAATGTTTCCAAGACAAATAAAGAGCTATTAAATTTCAAGCATGCTCCGTATGACATCATCTTACTAAGAGAAAAATATTGATAACCCTACTAGTGTTTGTACTAGTGGAAGTATGTATCAAAATACCACTTCTAGTTTCTTCAATGCTACAATGGAGCTTGGACTCCAATTTTATGCAAAAATTCATTAGGGACCACCAAATAGATATTGATTACAATTCATAATCATAATCACTATGCCTAAATTTGGCTTTTAACTTCAACTAAGAATATTATAATGGTATGTATGCCTCTTTTATGAATTTTGATAGCTTTAATCTATGGAAATATAATCCAAAATGGATTTGTTTATATTGGTTTTGAGACTAATAACCTTGCTAATACTTTATTAAAAAATTTCTAGTGAACTAGACATAAGACACAACACATTCCATAATTAAATAGTCGAACATTGGGTTTAAGGAGATATAAAAGTGGAAAACATGGACAAAAATTGCCTAGGTGATCCAAACATCTATGGTACTTCTAATTATTAAAAAAAAGACATCTTGACTAGGGTAAAAGCACAAAGCTGTGTCACACTTTATAAAGGAAACGACCAACGCTGATCCAAATTTTAAACATGAATCACTAAAAAGTGGAATATATGTTTTGAATTTTGAAATGATGTAAACTAGTAAAATATGTATTTTTTAGTATATTTTATGTTTGTATTTTTTAAAAAAATATTAAAAATTATTTTAAACTAGTTTTTAATAAATTAAAACTATAATTTAGTTGTTGATAAAATGCTGAAAAATGAAGTTGCATGGGACATCAAACTTTTTATAGTAATTTTTTTTTCTTTCAAATTTTTTGTGTATTTATAACTTAAAATTTTTGTGCATGGATATATTTTTTTCCAATTTTGATAAATATATATTTTTAAATAAATACTAAAATGTGAGTGAATAAAAAAATAATTGTTTTCATCGGACGTCAACTTTCATATTAAATATTAATCTAAAATGGAAAAAAAATTATACCATCTTAAAATAGATTCTTTTATCTAGTGCATCATATTTTTTTCAATTTTTTTTAATGAGTTTTAGTATTTTTCCTTGGCATAGTAATCAACTTCATATTTTGTGCTGAAAACCTACTTTTAGTAAAAATAAAATAAAAAATATAAAAAATAATTAAACTACTAAAATAAATATATTTTTGAAAACTACACTTATGGATCTACAAAAGGGTATTTTTATATTTTTTTAAAAATGTTGTTTACATTAGCAAGAGTTATTGAAACTTCAAGTTTTTCAAATAATTTAATTTTTTTGGTAAATTGGACTCAAAGTGATGCTCCATACATTTTTAGCCAACAATTTTAGTTGAAAAAGTTGTGGAAGCATATAACTTAGCTAGAATGAATTTTACTAGATCATATGTTTTACCAAAATTGATTTTTAGTTAGAAATACTTAAATTCAGTTGTGCTCATAAGTTGGCTGAAAGTGTGACACAACTTTGTGCTTTTACCCACTAGAGATAAACATGTTAGTATTTTATTAGAGCACAAAGGATGTGTTTTGACTATTCCTCAACATGTTCATAAGAAAAAAAGTAGGGATGTGGCCAATAAGAGGAGTTTGAAATTTATTGTCCCATCTCTTAGCTTATAAGGAATTTAACTTCTTGAATCCCTCTTGTAGACCATGTAACCATAACACCCTCTTATAATGATTAGAAAATCGACTAAGGTACTCCTAATCAACTTACCAATTATAATTCCTACTTCTTGACTACTTAAAATTATCTTAAAATGAGAAAATTCTAGTGTAATGTAAGGAATTTGATACAACCAAAGATAACTAATTTAAACCAAAAAATCCTTATATTACCTCAAAATAAGGAAAATATACTACTGTTCATATACAAAAATAAAGAATTTCAAATAGAGATGCTAGAAATGTTGTATGTTGAAATTAAAAATCTTTTTCTTTTTGCTAACACAAGGATAATGCACAAATATTAAGTTATATGAATAACAACCTTAGATAAAAGTCTATTTCCAACTGAAAATAAAAGTACAAAAAAAAGAGAACCTGGCACTAGATGCTAGAACTTACTGCCTCAGATGCTAGTGCGCAGTGTGAATATCCTCATGTAGTGTTGTTATCCTTTACCAATCAACTCTAAACTTCCTAGAATGTTCATATCGGTTGCTAGAAATGTCATAACCTACACACACATAGACAGGGAAAATATTGGGGGTTGTTTAGGGGTTTGTGTCAGTCAAACCCCCATTTTGGTCTTTCGACCTCAACAAACAACCAAATAAAAATATGATAAAAGAAAGATATTGAATCCTATTTGTATTAAGGATTAAAATCAACTATAAAAGTAAAATTCTTAATAATGGTGTCAACCTTGATCTATAGGGAAGATCACCATTCAAAATAAAAAGATTTGATAACAATAATAAATAAATGTTTCAATGAAAATATAGTATTCTAAAATTGTAATAAATAGAGAGTATTACCAACAACTTGGGCTCCCTTGTGATAGCTTTGATTGATTCAGAAAGAAAGTAATAACTTGAAAGCTTTAAGTGTTGCAAAAGAGAAAAATTATGATGGTCAATAGCACTTGCTTCAAAGTTGTAGTAATGGTTGTAGAGATTTTGATAGAGTTTCCCCAAGTGAAAAGAGAGATTTTCTTGCATGAGAGAGTAAAAGGATCTATCTAAAATAAAGAAAATAAGGGTTTTGTTTACTTGAGTGGGAGGGAAGAGACATTACTTTCTCATTTGGATATTATGACACTATCGTAAATGGCCCACATAAAAATTATGCTTTTGAATTTTAAAAACTCATTAGATGACAACATGAAGCACAAACATTTGCGCATAACACTATCATTTGGGATAATTTTTCTAAAAATTGGGCTATGAGTTGGTAATACTTCATGCTTGTTAATTGTAAAATAAAATACTTTATTTTGAAATATAATAATTTATCATTAATTTTCAAATCTAAGTAGGTTCAAGCTATAAGTACGTGAAATTGCACCCATATGCAATTTTTGAAACTACATTTTCCCCCACTTTAGTGAGCTAATTATACTAAGAAGCTAGCTATGCTAAAGTAGACAATGAAATGCATAAATTCATTTTTTTGAAAAAGGATACTATAGAAGATTGAAAAACTTGTCAAGTGGAATTATGATGCTCCCATGTTTGAGTTTAGATAACCAATATATTTATAGTTATCTTTCAAAATCAAAACATATTAGTTTCTCAAAATAAAAATAAAAAACTATTACAAAGAGAAGAATATTTCGAAGAATTTTTTTTAGAAGAAATTGCAAGAAAAAGGATGAATAGATGTCCCCTTGTGTTTTTTCTTCCTATTATAGGGACAAAACTAGGAAGGTTGATTCACTCATAAGAAAAAATATTTTAATTTTTTTTATAAAAAAAAATGATTATATATGAGAAAAATTAGACTTTTAATATTCATCTTTACTATTCATCAGGGCGATTTCGTATATTTTATAGTGATTCTCCAATGAAAATACCTCATAAATGTGATTTTAGGCAATCTTGGTTGGATGAGCACCATGAAAGAGTTGAGCAAGGAGTGGCCATGTGAGAGGTGAGTAAAAATTTCATGCTTTTTTCTTACTTTTAAACTAATTTTTAGTTAGGTGGGCCCCCATGATGCACATTGGCGTCCAATGGTTGCACTGGCATTTGATTGATGCACAAGAATAAAAATATTATGTAGGCCCATATAGCTTGCACACTAGTGTCTATTGGTAGAGTATAGGGCACATAGCATAACTTACTACAATCCATTGCAAAGCAAGAGCGAAGCATCTACGGGCTGCAAGGGAGATAGGTTAAGGGGTACCCTACAAGGGTCATGTCTCTATAAGAGACTTGGCATTAATATATGTATGTAATATATGATAGAATATGAGTTAACTGTAGATAAGGTAGAGAAAGATTGTACTATAGAGAAGAGACTAAGACTTGCTTATGTAATGATTATATATATATATGGAGTTATAAGGATTCAATGGATATTCATGTTATGAATGATTATTGTTATGGTTAGTAATATCTAAGTTACTATTAGATAGATTCCTTTACCACACTTACTCATTTCTACCACTATACCCTCTAGGGTATAAATTGAATACATAAGGTATACTAGGGTACAAATATCTGGATTTTAATCCCCCACATTCTTCTACTAACATTGGTTCCATTATCAAGACCCTAGAGAGGATAGTGAAGAAAATCATAGTAAAAAGAAAAGGACAAACATAGCCCAAGAAAAAAAAACTTTACAAACACTTATCTTAGGTACTACCTCTATGAGAGAGGGTAGGTACTTAAGGGATGACAAATGGAAAGGGGGGAGGGATCTAAAAAGACCCCTGAAAAGATGTAACTATTCAAAAATTAAACCACCCATGAAATATATAAGGATTAATGGAAGTTTGGACATGAAAGACCCATGGGAATAGGAGATAACAAAAGGAAAAGAGAGATAATTGAAAGTATTAAGTTGGGAATAGAGATAAACGTGGAAGAAAGGAGGTTGAAATAAATTCAGGAAAGATAAGAACGATATCATAGAAGGATGGAAGAAGTAGAAAAATGGAGAATAGAGTAGGACATATAATTTATGGAAGAAAATAGAAACAAAAAGGTTAAGTGTGCCATTGAGGGTGCTGCTGAGTGAGCCACTATGAGTGCTATCGAAGAATAATTAGAGTGTGCCATTGTGGGTGTTGTCGAAGAATGTAAGGAAATAGCTCTATAACTAGGTCCTAGCATAGACCAGATTATTCAGAATTTAGAAGGCTAAATTGAATAATGTGGAAACAACAGAAGAGAAATGGAACCATTGGTAGTAATAATCATGACACCTCCCCTAAAAAAGCACCAACTAATCATCCAGACTAGAGGAATATTCAATTAAGGATAAATGAAGATTGGTTACCAATGGAAACTTCTATACAAAACTCTCGAAACATAACGTTTTGGTGCAGGGGCACCATGTTAATTCTTGTATATAGGGTCTTATGTTTGGTTTTAGATGTTTTGAGTCTTATGTCATGTAATAAGGTCATAATAGACCATTTCCTAATGTATGGAGTCATTTGGGTTGGTTTGGAGTCATATTGTCAAAATCTTGAAAAAAGTTGCAAAGTTGCTATGCAACATTTGCATTTTTTTGGTGTTTTATGGAAGTCCAAAGGTCAAGTTGGTTTGTTCGGTGGGAAAATAATTGAAGATAATTGGTAATGATATGTAATTATTTAAAGATCCTTCATGAATTTTGGGAGAGAGGTTGGCTATTGTAATTTTGAATCTTGAATAGAGAAAGCACTGATTTCCTACGTTTTGTTAATAAATTTGCTGCTACAAGGATCTGCACGGTTCTGTACTAAGTGTTATTGATCCAAAATGCATTGAAATTGTTGATGGCATAAACTAAGAGTAATTTAGTTTTTATTTGGGTTGATTTCATTTGGATTTGTGAAAGTTAGAGCACTTTCTCTTTTGACTGCCAAGAAACCCTGAATTTGAGGGTTTGACAGAGTAAAATGGAAATTTAAGCCATTCCACCCAGTGAAACATGTGATAACTTGGTGGAATGGCATAATTAGGTGTAGGATGTTATTTTATGTGGTTTTTAGGAGCAGGGAAGGAGTTTTTGGCCTAATGTTGTGATGCCCTAGGCTAGAAAAACACTAGTTTTGAGTAATTTGGATGTGCAAGGGTAGGGTTTTGTTGAAGGACTGTTAGAGGATCATTCTAGTTGATGAAATAAGCATTTGAAACCATATTGTGATGTGTTTAAGGAATTTTTTAAGGTGAGAAAGGGTTTGGAAGTTGTAGTTTCAATAAACCCTCTTATAACCTAGCCTAAATAGGCCTAAACAAAGGTTTTGGGGTTTGATGAATTAGCGAGTGTTTCATTGGCCAAAATTTGTTGTTTTAGTCCATTTGTAACTTTTTTAGAGCATTGGAATAAGGTTTGGTGGATTGGGTGAATATTTTCATGGAGTTTCTTTGAGAAACAAGGCTAATTGAGCCTCACTTCAGTGTAGCAACAATTTTTAGAGGGTCTTGTTTTGAAACAACCCCATCTCCTTTTTGGATATGTTAAAATAGAGCTTAATGGGTATCTAAAATGATGAGTGGCTTGTGGGTTTGAAGTTTCTCTTGCAAGATATGGCCAAAAAACACCATTTAGAATGCTACAAGGCAAAGATGGAGAAATTGTGAGAAGTCACCAAGTTGGGGTTTTAGAGGTGAAAAGATTGTTTGAAAGGGTTTGAATTGTGATTGTTAGACAAACTCCTCCCTGCTTTGAATCACGTTTGACACCAACTATTTAGAGGAGTTAGTCATAAGAAGCGTTCTAAAGGTAAGATGAGTAGATGTAGAAGGAAATAAGGATAATTATATGAGCTTAACAAATCCTAACAAAATGCCACTATTAAATAACCAAATGAAACTCACTAACAAAAGGATATCTCTAAGAATGAAAATAAACTTTGAATAGACACAATCCTTGGACCACAAGTCACCCTTAATACCATTAAAAGCAATGAGGATTTTTTTGAGAAAATAGAACACAAAAGAGAAGAAAAAAACATAGGAGAACAAGGAGAGGAAAACAATATAGACATACTAAGTGGCTACAAATTTAATATAGGATATACAAATAGTGAGTTAAAAGAAGAACCAAACATGAATACAACCACAAAATTGCCTATGTTTGGACAAGACATAAGTGAAGTAGTGCATAAAATGTATTCATCTTAGAGTCTATGTGGTAACAAAAACACATAACTAGAGTTGACACAAAGTTATTCAACTTCATTGGATCACTTCACAAAGATACTTTTAAATGGTACTGAAAAACTACCTCAACAATGACATGGATTAGGAAACAGTCAAACAAGATTTCTTTTTCAATTTTGACACCCTAGACTTACCTATAGAAGGGGTCAGTAAAATCCAAGAACTAATATAAAATGAGGATGAGACAATAAAATAATTTGATAAAAGATTCAAACAAGTCACCAAAATACTAGAAGAACCTTTAATTGACAAATAGAATATTGAATGGTTCACCTTTGGAATCATATCAAAAATTAGAACAACATTGAATGGATGAAATTTCAATATATTCAAAATTAGTTACATTTTCATGTCAGATTGAAAACCAATCCTCACAAAAATAAGATTGTGAAAGAGAGAACAAGGAATTAGAGAAACTTAGATTAGGAGTAGAAAAATAAAAAATACAAGAAGATATAATGGAAAAATGAGAAATTTATGCACTAAGACCCAATATTTGGTGTACTTACTATGGTAGAGAAGGCCACATTAGAAACAAGTTCCCTAAGGAAGTAGGGGAAAAGAAATCCAATGCACTACAAGTGGACCTACGCACAATACCTAAAAAGATATAAAATCAGTCTATTGTGGTACTTGTGGAAAGTGGGATGACCATGACACCGAAGATTTCCTCTCATAGTTGTTCCAGTTAAGAGAAGATTCTACTACAACAAGTAATAAAGACCAAAAAATGATGGCATATGTTAAAGGATTAGCAAAACAACCATTATACCAACAAGATCATGGATATAAGATACCACCATGGAAAAATTATAAAACTATTAATTCAATACAAAACCAATCAAACCAAGACGTGTACTTATAGTGATAGAGGCCAATTCTATGTAGACAAAGACCAAGGTAAAGGGAGGAGAAGGAAAAATGATGCCACATGCTTTAAATATGGTACAACAAGACACTTTGTGACAAACTTTTGGGGGAACAAAAGAAACCTTACAAATTCTACGGTAGCACAGACCATGATGTGTTTAAGTGTGACATAGCCTAAACCTATTATAAGAATATGGCTTCACAATAAAAAAGAAATGAACTACAAAACCTAAATTAAAACAAAGGGGTAATAATAGTAAGGAAGGTACAAAAAGAACCTACAAAAATAGAGGAAGAAAATTATAAGGAAGAAAATTTGGAGACTAGTAACTCTGATAGAGAGGCCCCTAACATTAATAAAGCTATTTTAATAAGACATGAAACTAACACTACAAATGTTAATCACAACACAACAAAAGATGAAACCTCTACAGATGAGGAGGTCTTCCACCCCTCTAAGAAAGAACATGACCAGATAGTGGAAGAAACAAAATAAGTAGTCACAATGCAACAAGAGGAGGAAACACACCAATATTTCTCTAGCCAAGAAGTAGGAATCCTCAAACAACTAATAAAAATGGATAAAAAATCTAACCTGCTAAAAAAACTCCAACAATTCTATAAATATTGGAATAAACAAGGCAAAGTACCATAGATTATAATTATAAATTAAGAAGATAGACGAAGTAAAACTCGTCCAATCATGATCATAGTAAATATAGATCATAAAAAGATAACAAATGTAATGGTGGACATAGATAGGAAAACTAGAATTGCAACAAACACCATACAACATCATTCTAGCAGATGGATCTGGAATGAAAACCCTAGGTACATGGAAATAAGTGGAAGTTAATGTAAAAAGACGTAAAAAAAATAGTGGAATTTTAGATAGTTGCAATTAAATAAACCTTTGAATCATTTAATGCCCTCCTAGGAATCAAATGGTTTATGAACATCAATGGAGTTGTAGACTCTTGAAAATAGGAGATATCATTTGCTAACTCAAACACGATAGTCCATATTCTCCTAGGCAAAAACATAAATAAAACATACATAGAGGAGATAAACCTAGAAGACTATAATGACTTTGACAATAAAAACCTATATACAATTTCAAGGCTACCACAAAAAGATAATTTAAACAATATTCCCTAATCATGCTTCAGTACTCATGTTCCCTTGTTTTGTGTAGGTTTGATTGCTCATGTCTGAGCACTCTGATTTCTTCTTGCAATATTCCATAATCATGCTTCAGTATACATATTCATCCTTTGGCATACCTCTCAATATATTCAATGCATATCACATGCCTTTAAACAAAATGTTAAAAATCATGAGACTGAGAAGACTTCTATATCTTTTGTAAATGTTTCTATCATATATTCTACAATAGCCTTCATAGCTTTACACTTGCCCCTTTCACCATTGAGGACTACTTTCAACATGATTCCCTTGTGCTCACTCGGACATGAGATTTTCAAAAGAAGTTTGACAGTAATATTCACATTTAACATGGTTCTGGAAGTCTTAACAGTAAATAAGATTTTCTCACCAATGTTTTTGGAATCTTTATCGACCATGGGAGGTTTTTAAGAGACAACACACCTAAAGATCATGAAGCTGAGCACCAAGTAAGGTTGAAAACTACATGTTCTCCTTTCAATACGGTGTTTGGCACAGTCCTGGCTGCCATAGTAGTTTGCTACCTGTTAGGCAAGTGCTAAGGCCATGGAAACCCTAACAGCATCGACTCATTCTACTAAACTCAAACTCTTTGACTAAAAGTTCCCTCCAAAGCATGTAACGTGGGTTTTACCCTTTCATAAACTTTCAAGAGAGACACCCCCTACTTCTTTTTTTCCAAAATGTTGTGGCTTGATGAAAATTTTAGAAATTAAAATAATCTAAAATAATATAGATGATAAATATAAAAATTTATATGAATTGTAAGGATGACTATCAATTTCAGTTAATGCCTTTACAAAGACTGTTGTAAGGTTGACTCTCAATTTTAGGTTAATAAATATAGTGAAATGTGTATTCTAAGGGTTGGGTAGACAATATTGTTAGTAAGTGGGTTATGGAGTAAGTAAGTGGGACAAAGGAATGTTGTCCAATATGATAGGAGGTATGCATTCAGGTTATCCTTCTTCAGGATATCCTTCATCAGTCCCTGTATGTTTAAAATGTTTCAATATTTATTAATGTGTGCATATCAGGATGTGATTACAATCATTCTTCATATGATATAGGAAAAAAGGTTGGTATTCATGCCTTTGAAATTACATCCTCATCATTTAGGTTCATCCTTGAAAACCAGACACTACCTGAGAAAAAGGTCTACTAAATAGATAATGAAGACTCAAAAATAGATAATGAAGACTCAAGAAGTTTAGAGCATATGTATTAAGTGAATCTATGACCTAAGATTGAGAAAAGAAAAGTTCCTCTATTATAAGTGTTAAGAATTTGCAAAATAGCATAAGATTTGAATGCCAAAAATTCTAAAGAAACAACCTTATCATAAAAAATATAGCTAGTTAAATTCAAGAATTCCTTTTTTGACTTCTGCCCCAAGCAAAGATGTATGTATATCAAGACTGAAATTTGAATTCAAGGAAAAGTACAAAACGACCAATATTACCTCAAGCAATGCAGACAATGAATGTACCACACCTTTGATGCCTGAATGATTATCTGATTCAGATATTCTAGAATCAAAATAGCCTCTTGCAATTTTTAAGTGACTAATTAATATTGGAAAAGTGGCTAGCATGCAATCTATTACAACAAGGCAGTCTTCACCTGTTGTGGATGCTCTACACCAGAAAAGCTAACTCTCAATGTTCTGTTTTGTGATAGACAAGTTTCCAAATTATCAAGGAATAGCAAATGATTTCATTAAGAATCTGACATTGACCACAATGCAATCTTTTCCCAATAAACATTAATCTTATCCAATATTATTGTAAATAGAAACTAACAATAAAGCCATTTATCACAAGCTCTTATCAACATCATTAGAGTATAATACAAATTATAAGAGGAAAAATTGTGCCCATGAACAAATGTTCTAAATATGGTATAGTAGCAAAGTAGAAACACAAAAGGAATAATTAGGTGGAATTATATGTTCTTGGAAAAACAAGTTTGACATGTTGACTACTTCCATAAGAAGTGAATTTTGTGTTTGCCAATGGTCAACTCACCTCTAGTAGCAAACTATTTATCAACAAACTACTAAAGTCAATCTATTTTTGGTAGAAGCTAGATTTTGAAAGGTTTTTGAAGTTGGAAAAAGGGCCATCTTGGTTGTGGGAGGTTGAGAGGGGTCTATATAAACCTTTGCCCCTTTTCCATGTATAGTTGTTTGGTTTGGAACGCATTCTGATGCCTGGACTACCGATGATACGGTGTTATGCTAGACCATAAATAAATTTTGTGTTCTATCCTACAACTAAATGTAGATTTATTCTAAAACATTAATTGAATGCAACTTTGTGAAGAAAGTTTGTTAGGTTAGGTTGCTTCCTTATTGCATTTGTGATTATGTATATTCCTTCTGAACCCATTTTGTTTAATAGTTAGAAGCATCTCAAAACCTATGACAACCAAGTCCTTATTCAATGGGAACTTCTATTCAATTGCTTAACTACAAATGCAAGGTGACAAATTTGTGGGATGGTGGAATAACTTGTTTATTTGTTTATTGGGACACACGAGTGCCTCAAGGATTACATGTAAGATCATACAACATATCACTGACCTGTACAGAGGATTAGACTGGAGCACAATAGTTGAAAATTCCAATTGAAATTAACCTAAGACTACAAATTTTTTGGTAGAGATCAAGTATGAAATGAAGATGATTTCAAAGAGTGTATCGTCAAACGATTCTTGACATTGAGGGATTGATTACTAATCTTGATTATATGAATTGGAAAATCAATAGGGTCATCCCCAACAGTTCCAATTCAATTGACACGACATGATTACAAAGTTTATTATTGTGAGTTTAGCAATGGTTAAGTGATATATACACATGATAATGCATGCAGAATTGATAAACATCACTAATAAGCCAAACTGGTAATTCTGATTCATCAATTTTTATGCTTAGTTCTAATTTTTGTCGTTTGGCTGAGAAATATAAGAGTCAAGCAATGCTCATGAGCATGTTTACAAATTTTAAGGGTTAATTTTATGACAGTGGTAAACAGGTTTCAACAAATTAGTCCTCAAGGAAAAGTTCCTCCGGTGAAGATTGATGACAAGTGGATTCTAGATTCTGATGTTATCACCCAGATATTGGAGGATAAATATCCCTGAGAAGGCATCAGTGTATTTGTATAAATCTTGTTTGCATTTACATCTTTATTAAATATGTTATTCTTTTATCTACTTTAGCATTAATTTCTGATGAAAGTGTAATATGAATGCTAGAAGAGATGGGTGTTACAGATCTGCAAGAGATGTGTATAATCTTAAAGTGTTCATCTTACTAATATTTACTAGATGATAAAAACAAACATTATGCATGCAGAGTCCACACAACAGAATAAGCTTATAGCTGCATGCAATCCTGAACTCCTCTACATAATAATATGCCTATATAGGGGACTTGTCATCCATGCCCACTTGGATGATTAGATGATGTGTTGCCCATTTATCCACTTTTCAAGAATCAATATATATCAGACTCCATACCCAAGATCAAAAAGTGTTGATCAACATGTTTGTACTGGAATTACAATTTGATTTTGGGTTTTAGGTTAACACTAGCAAAGAAGAGTAGCATTCAAACCAAACTTAATGGCAATTTGATCATTTCTCTGAATTATTCTTTATTATACCATTGACTATTTTACAGCCACCCTTCAACCAAAGAATCAGTGTGCAATTCATTTATTAATTTCCCAATGAATTGCATGACTCTTTCCAAGCAAAATAGACAGTCTAATTGGTAATTTATGGCCAATATATTCCATGCAAGGTTTGTTGAGTTTTAATAGTGCAGTCTACAAAATTGTGTGTTAATTTTCATTTAATGTAGTGTTTTGCAAAATTTATCTAATCTAGCGGGATCTCATTCTGCTGTTGACTTTTTCCTTGTGAGCTGACCTATTATCAAGGAAGTAGAAGAATTGAAAAATATTCTCCGTTGTTAAGCACATGGTTATGTATAATAAAAAGTTCTTAGACAGATATTCTAATGTTATAAGACTGGCTATGTCTCCCAGGCTCGAGGATGTAACGACATTATTAAAACCTTGTGCTAGGTGATTTGGCCAATTTTGATGTTTCAATTGCAAGTGAACATCAATCAGATTGCAAGTATGTTAATGATTTTAATGGTATCAATGTTTTAGGGTTCAGTGAGCTAAATAGGAGCCATGAATTGTGAGATGCTCAGATAGAAAGTAATAGTGTGTGTGATTCTATTGAAGATACGAAAACTTTTAACTCCTGTTGCAAGTTGTGGACGTCTGACAAACTCTACACCTAACACAGTTATTCTCTCAAACGATAGACTTCTGCATCATGTTGCAATTGGAGATGAAAGATCTATAGGTGAGGAAGATATGGATTGTCATGATTGGAGCCTAGAAAACTCACACCATTCTGGAGATGCTAGAAAAGAACACCCATTTGAGCATCTGTCTGATGAAGATGGATAGCAAATGTTAGATGCAATTTGGTATGTAACAGATATCAAGCAATCAAATTCAGCAGGAAACCCAGACTTGGCAATTAGGTCATGACTCTCAAAAAGAAATAAGTGCAAACACTGTACTCAATGCTTGACTAAAGAAAATATTGTAGAAGACAACCATCAATAAAATACATTAGCTATAATGTCAAATTAAAATATATAAATATTATAATGATAAATTGAAAAGAAAAACAAGATAATATCAGACTTGACTTTTAAGCAAAATGCAAAGATACTAAATAGCAATTTGGTATGTAACAGATCTCAACCAATGAAATTTAGCAAGAAACCTAGACTTGGCAATTAGGTCATGACTCTGATCTCAGAATAGCGATATGAAAAGACAGTTTAGTAAATTGAATAATCCATATTAGTTTTCCATTTAGACGACATTATTAGCATGACAAATGTGTAAATCAAATTCACTTACCTGGGTTTAAAACAGGAAAACTCAACAGGTACATGAAAAACTAAAAAAATGATCAAGTGTTGTGATTTGAAGGTTGTGTTTCAATAAAGATCTATGTCTGTAGAATATTTTCTTGTGTTATTTCCATTGTGTTGAATTTAAGCTGCATGGTTGAATAGTTCTTTCTGGACTCTCCATCTATGACTACACCAAGTGGTATTAGAGTGAGTTTGTGAATCTTGAAGGAATTCCTTATTGTGAAGAGATCATTGACCTAAGGTAGGCTGCATTTGTTTTCAATTAATAATTGACCGTGAGTCATTTGAAACCCTTATAGCTAGATTATTGAATTAAAGAAGTCGAATTGGATTAATTCACTTACCTGGGTTTAAAATATCTGTGTCAGTGCTGTGACCTGAATGTTGTGTTTCAAATGATCAAGTTGAGAAAAAAGGCTACGAGAGTATTGACAGGGATGACATAGTGGCCATATGAGGACAGTCACGAAGAGTCATGAATGCACAGTCCAATCATGAAGATAATATAAGGACAGTCATGAAGACTCAAGAAGCGTAGTGAATCTACAGTGCATAAACAATGAAAAAGAAACAGTTAGCTGAAGAATATAGTCACCTATACAACCATGGGATATTTACAAAGACTTTCACAGGACAACCATAAGAGATGAATGAAGGACAGTGTTGAGAGGAGTCAAACAGAATCCACTACAGTGTAAAAGGGGCAGTCACAATAGTGAATAGATAGAGATCTATCTAAATTGAAAAATGAAGTGAAAGACAAAAGGAGAAATTCGCTAATGTGATGAAAAACTAAAAAAATGATTTTTCTGCCCTTCAGTAGTTATGGTCTCCTTGTGCTCTGACATTCTTCCTTGTCAATGTGAAAGTGAGGGTAAAAAAAAGACAGAAACAATATGCATTAAGAAATGGCAGGGATATTTTGCTAAAAGTCCATAGGTGATTCCATAGTTGACAAGTTAATTCACCTTTGTTTCAAAAAGACTAATGGTGGCTTTTAGGAGTTATTGAATCAATGTCAGAACCGAATATATTATGTTTCTGAATTCTGATCACTTATGTCTGGTTAAATTGAATAAAAAATATGAACTCAGAAATTATGCTTTTGAATAGCAACCATCCAGTCAAAAGGGCACCCAGTTGGAATAATCATGTTATAATTATTTTTCGATAGAATTATGAACTGTTAGAGGGGTTTGAAAGGTTTCAAAAATCTTCAACATCAATATAAAATATAAGCAATAACAAGACTTTAAACCCAAACAACCATATTAACTTTAACTAACATTCTTTTATTTTTATATTTTTAAGTGCTTCAAGAAAGCCTTGGAAGTTATTTTTATATTTTTTGGTGCTTCAAGAAAGGCCTGGAAGTTTAAGTATTTTCTTGGAGTGATGTTCATCTACCAATGTTGAAGCTTTGCTCTATATTCACAGCCAAATTATATGTGAGCTGAATATATGTTGAAGCTTTGCTCTATATTCACAGCCAGATTATATGTGAGCTGAATTCTGTTGGGTATTTGTTCAAATTCATAAACAACTTCATATGTTTGCTATACATTTTGATACAGACATGAGACAAATGTACTATGTTTTAAATTTGTTAACTTTGTCGGGGAAATATTTTTATCTTCACAAACTGCCTATGTCAAAAGTTCTCCATAGCTTTATCTTCTTGGAATATTAGTGTAATTGCTTAGTTTCAAAAGTGCATATATGGCCTCCATTTTTCCTTACTCGAATTAAAATCCTATCAAAAGTTAAACACAGTGCCATAAAAATCCAAGTACTTGTATTTGATGATGAAGATTATTCAGAATTTCTTTCTTTCTTAGAATGCACCGTACGACAACATCAAAACAAGTAAAACTGCTTAGTGTTTGTCTAGCATGGGCATATGTGAATTTTTCAAACTAGAAAATCAGATTTGGAATAAGACATTGAATGTGACAAATGTAATAAAAAGGAATTGCAAGAAATTGTAGCCATCAATGGTAAATTTATAGTTATTACTATGCTATCTATTAAGCTAAGTTTTCATAGCCAAACCAATGTTTCTTAGTAAGAATTGATACATGGAAAAAGGTAACAAAGATCGTACCACCCCAGAAGCCTCTATAACTGACAGTTTTCCCTTGTGTTTCTCAATTTTTTTCCTCTAGGCTTTGATAGCCAGGTCTAACACACATATGCCTTGCTCCTACAAAGTGATCTCTTCCAACCCAGCAACAAAGGTAACAGATCCAAATCCACACAGCGTAGCCCTGACCTTTTCAGCAACCGATAAAAACTCCAGCACATATGGTAACCTGGAGAGAATGTTTTGCATCCATATATCTTAATTCCCTCATCATTGAGGGCAACAACCAATGCCCTCAAAACCAGCCACGTCTCCCCTGCATGCAACCTACTGCCAAGCTCATTAACATTATGGGAAACCCTAATTGCCAATTGTCTAGGGAAATAAGTTGCATGGCAGTGAGAAATGTGAAGTCGTCCCAACCACAGTCCAGGATATGAAGCTGTCGATGGAGAGGAGATAGGAAAGCGGGGCCTCTGAATGAATGCCGCACAAACCAGCCACATCTCCCCTTGCGTCCGAACACTGCAAACATGGAAAATCGTGAACATAAACCTAATCGCCATATGTTTCAACCACTAACAATTTGCATGAGCCTCCTTAGAAATCATGCAGTCTCTTGCATTGGAAGCTGCAAATACCCCTGTGAGCCATCTGTAGTGTGAATGAGAGACTGCCAAAATATTTTGCATAAAAATTTTGGTTAAAAAATTTGCAACTTTTCATAGCTATAGGTTAAAATAAATCTATGCAAAACAAACCCCATGATTTGATTGGTTGAATAGGAGAAGTTTAATCACCGTTTACTGTTTCTAGCCTCCGCTATAGTTCCCGGCAGGAACTAATACTATAATATAAATATTATAATATTATATAATACTATAAAATAAATATTATAATATAATATTTATATTATAGTATTATATAATATTATTATATTATATAATATTATAATATAATATAATAATATTATATACATGATTTAATAAAATAATAGAGGACTTAATATTATATAGATGATAGATAATTCATGAATCAACTTCGTTGACGAAGAAGGGAGCTATAAGTAATAAGTAATGAAACTCTGAATTTCATTGAGAGTTTGATCTTAACTCAGGATGAATGCTGGCAACATGCTTAACACATGCAAGTCAGACATGAAGTGGTGTTTCTAGTGGCGAACAGGTGAGTAATGCGTAAGAACCTGCCCTTGGGAGGGGAACAAGCTTAGGTAGGGGTCCTATGAGGGGGGCTTAAACTCTATGGATTATGATCAAATTTGAAAGAAAAAAAATAGATTAATAATCATTTATTTAGTCATTTTTATTTGTTTGATATTAGTTATTTATTTATTCATTTAGTTTTGATTTTACCTGATGATCAAATTAGTCACTTATAAAAGACCAAATTAGTCATTTATTTGCAATATTCTACTAGTTAGTCACGTAGTCATTTATTTGCCAAATTCTACTAGTGTCTAGTCTCTTGTTGTTCAAAATATTATCCATAACCTTGTTCATTATTATCTAGTTTAGTACATATATATCCAATCTTTTCATTAAGTTGTATCCAAGATCAACCAAAGAACAAACCCTAAAAGGTGCCATGAATGTAGAGTAATCTATGGTGTGAGGATGAGATAAAAGATAAATCATAATATATACCCAAACCCCAAGCAAAATATATGTGCATATAAATATCAAAATCCTAGAAAAATCTATAAATATATGATAAAACATAATTATATTAGATTCAAAAACCCTAATGTTGAGTTAAAAAATCCTTGATAAAAACTAGGTCATGTAGGAAGGTTCTAGTTCACCAAAATATTAAATATTTTTTTTACATGCACTCACATAATCACAAATAATCTCAGAGACTAATGAATGTGGTAAATATTTGTGGGCTATATTTTCTAATATTGCAACAATTGAATTATATGGAAAATAAATAGAAAACAATGGTATTTAGCTCAACTCTTGACCAAAGAGTGAATGATCTATATATAAATATTTTGAGATCTAGAATGTCCCAAGATTAGGAATGGAATATCTCAATATAACATTCACCTCAAGATTCAAATATTTTGTTTTTTCTATTTAGGTTTGAGTTTGGGGATTAGGGTTAAGCTTGTAATCAAATAAATATCTTGTACATACAAACTTGATATTGTAATAAACAAAACTCTACTTTTCACTTCACTCGATTCTCTTTTGCTCCTTTCTTTTCTAGTATGTAAAGGTTGGTAGTATTTAGAAATAAATTGGAAAGACTATTGTTATGTCATAAGGGGACATGTTTTTTGAGTTCAACTGATGGAAGTGTGTGTACAAGATAGCAAATAACACTCTATACATATGCATATGCTCTTAGAATGTCTATACAAATCTAGATTTCTTTTAGTGTACCAATTAAAGTGTTGCACTGCATATGGTATATAAATATAGCTCAAAAGATGTTTAAATGAATGTATTCAATGTCTTTAAATACAAGAACATATCAATAAATAACACAAATTTGTGTCAATAAGCCCTTAGAGATAGAATAATGGGTAGACGTTAACTAAAATTTGATTTTGAAAGCATTGTGTCTAGGGGTTTGGAGTTGACCTTGCAACCATGGACTTCACCCAAGACTTAAAAGAGGCTGACCAAGGTGTATAATATGTATATGTAAGTGTTGCATGCATGTATGGATAGTGTAAATATATCAAAATTTGTGAATATAGGGACATGGTAAGAGATAATTGCATAATAATGTGTATAATAGATAGTTAAATGACATAAGACAATAACCCGACAATATACAATTTACACTATCTATCAATATTACCAATATATGGAAACACTATCTTTAAAACAAATTTAAAACTAAATGAAAAATAGTAGTGATGTGCAAATTTCACCATTTTATATATAAAAAATCTACTTTAAAGGAAGGTTTGAAGTTCCTGCCTTCAACATCGGTTTTTGGTATTTGTTTTACTTTAGAGATTTTTGTTTGGTTTCCTAAAGTCTACCTTTTTATTCAGCAAATGATAATTTTATTTTCAGAAAGTATATTTATTCAGCAACTGGATATTACTATAATTGTCCGCCACGTTGCATGCATGTTTTGGGTTTTCCAATCCCTCAGAAGTTTCTGAGGAAAGTGACTGCAAAAAGTTGAAGGGTCTGGACTTTTCACACAATCAGCTCACCACAGCCATTCCTGGAAACTGCAGCTTCTTTGTTTGTATCCATATTTAAGCATAAAGGATTTGTCAGATGTTGCAGCTTCAGCTGTCAGGTATGCGTGAATTAAACCGTGGAAGCATAGACAATGCACACGAACTGTTTGACAAAATGCCTCAGGGATATAACCATACATAGGGTACGTGGACTGTTCGATATAACGCCCTTTACAAGATGTAAAAGCATAGACAAGGCACGGAAACTGTTTGACGAAATACCACAAAGAATGTTGTCTCATGCAATGCTGAGATTTTCAATGTAAACTAGTTGGAGAGTTTGACAATTTTGTCGAAAATTAAATAATCATGATTGCAGAATATAGACCTATAATATTCAACATCTTATTTCCACATATACACTTCACTTCCAAATAGCTTTCGATGCATATGTTACTCATTTCAAATCAAGTTTGCAGTACAGTTCCCATAATAACAAGACTTGCATTGCAGCTTAGTTTGTTTTTGCACAAGATGGTGGCAATGCAATTACAATGTTTGAATGTTTATTAGCATTTGCAATTTAGTATATTATGGTAGTTAAACTTGTGAATGTAAATTCATTATATTTTTATAAAAAAATTCAAATTCAATATGGTTTATCAAATATTTTTTCATAGTTTATATGAGTTTTCTACAATTCATGTAATTTTGAAAATAAGATTACTTTTAGAGTTAGCTATTTATATTTTTGAATCTATGTTTCAGATTACACTTAGTGATCGACCATCCGAAAGAGGAGAGTAATCCTGATGATGAATTACTGAATGTGGTCTGAAATATTGATCCAAAAACATACATAACTGATTTCAAAAACAATCTTTTCAAATAATCTCCCACTCTGCCATAGGCTGGGAGAATGATGGCAAAGGAGGGTAGAGTGGAGTTTTAAAATGCTTAGCACCTACATATATTTGCATAGACCCATGAAAAATACACAAAACAGAAAATCAAAACTTACAATAAAAACTTAGAAGTACATATATTTTCTTAAATAAACAGAAAAATACGAAAAAGAGTAAAGGTAGAATATGCTTTCTACCTACATTAACTTATGAGAGGATGTATCTCAAAATTTAAATTGATCATATAGTTGTAAGGAAATAAACACAAAGCAGTATGATTTACATGGGGAAATTTTTACAAATAAAAAACACTACACTTCAAAATAATTCAATGCATTATTTGGTAATCAATGGTTTCAATACATTTGTAGAGTCTCAATTTTGATTAGAGTATCATGAAATGTAGATTTGAGCAATTTTGGCAGCATAACAATTACCCATGAAAACTTAGTATCTCACCTCTATTGCATGCACAAATATTAATAGGCACTTGACAATGAAGTAGTTTTACAATACCATGGGAACCAAAACCATAGGCTATGAAAACAACATAAAAAATTATCCAAAAATAACCAAGCAAGACCAATTTTTTCTCCCAAGGGCATTGTACTTGAACTCTTGCTAGAGGCCCCTTTTCCATGGCCAATTAGCCACATAAGGGAAGTCTTCAATTTCCCATTGGCAGGCCCTTCAAGTCAAGGGAAGTCTTTGATTTCCCATTGGCAGGCCCTTCAAATCCCATTTTCATCGAGATTATTTATCACATAAGATTGTAAGGTTGAGACACATTTCCCAACAAAATACAAGGTGATTTATAACTAAAATTGAATAGTTTCTAAAACTAATCTATAGAGTCCACCCCTATCCATTTGCACAATACATGTCAATTATCATCGCCATGTAACTAAAACTCATACCTTGTTTCAAAGATTGTACTTTGCCATAGGCTAGGAGAATGCTAGTGAAGGAGGGTCGAGTTTAGTTTTAAAGTGCTTAGTGCGTGCAAATTTTTCACAATGTAAGCCTTCAAAACCAAAGTTGAAATTGTTTTTTCATAATGATGCATTATGGATAGCACAACATTTGAAGTTGTTGCACATATTCTAAAAACAAAATGGATTTTTATTTTAGTTATATATGCAAAATAAAAAAGATATCTACTAGCACAGTTGTAACTATGAATCTTGTTAAAGTTTCTTATTCTTATACTTTAATGGATGTCCATAGCTTGTTGCATTTTTGCCATTATGAAATAGGCTAGAAGAATAATGATAAAAAAAATACTTTTAAAGTACATATATTTCCATAAACAAATTAAAAAATACATGGTGTTTTGTAACTAAAATTTATAACATGTTCGAAAGCTATGATTCTAGCATAGAATGGAAGAATGCTAGTGAAAGAGGGTGGAGTTTAGATTTAGAGTGCTTAACAGTTGTAATATTTTCATAAAGGAAGCCTCAAAATTGAATTTGAAATTGATTTTTCCTAAAGATGTAGTATGGGCAACATAACATTTTTCTTTCAATTTTTTTATAAAAACACACATAAATGTCTACTAGCATAGTTTCAAATTATAGAAGTTGGACATTCTTGATTTGAAACTGAACATGGAATCATTAATCCCTCTATTGATTTAGAGAAAATTTGCAATAAATTTTCTTGGGGTTTACAATACATAATTTACCATGACATTTTCAAAAGTCAAGAATGAGTGCCCATTCCATGTTTGTTTAAATTTTTGTATCATTACTTATTGCTGTTCAATACCCTTGGTGTGATAGATTGGTTAAGATGTTATAAATGTGAGAGTAAAGAAAATGACTTCTTTCTCTTTGTCTCCCAAGTTTGTGGTCAATTTTTGCTTTCAATATTGTCTTACTCTTTTTTACAATCTTGAGATCTTCTTGATAGCATTTATTTTAATTTTTGTTGTCCATGTTTACATTTTATTACTAAAGAGGGTTGGAAAATATTGAAGGAAAACAAAGGAAGATAAAAGTAACACAAAACACCATACCTTCATCTATAATCTTTGCTTCTCTTCTTGATGAGTGGAAATGAAGTGCACCGTTATTCCATTTGATTTTCTCTTTGATATTGATATGTAGATTGCTCAATGCTCTAGCATAACCTTGGTATGATTCGATAATGATGATGATAAGCTTGATTCAATAGAGATTTTGATAGCATGTAGGTATGATAGCTCAATAAGACTTCTAGGAGCAAAATGATAGCATGGAGGTATGCCAATGGATTCTAAATGTGAAGGTGAAGGATGAAAGCATCTAGATATAAAGTCTTGAAGAGGAAAAATCAATGACTAGAAATGATTGATGATGGATGGTTAAGATTGAAGGAGGCTCCAGGTTTAGATCAAGGATGCAATCATATGACAAGTGTCAAATGATGAATAGGATCTAGGTTTAGGATTGAGATAAGGAAAAAATTCCTCATAAAAATGGCTAGGATTAAGAGGTTAAATGAGATGAGTAGATAAGATGAAAATATAGTTTGACTTTTGGATAGTTGTCTAGGTTCAATGAATCTAGACAAGGAGTTAGTTAGATATGTGAAGGGGACATTCAAGTCACATTCAAGGACAACTTTAGATTATGATCCATGTGAACAAGATAAAGGGGTTAGGATTATATGGACAAGGATAGAGAATAAAGGATAATTAATTAATTAAATAAAGTATTTATTTAAATAAATAAAGTATATGATAAGTAGGAGATATTTTCCACAACATGTCAAATTTTGATATTGTTATCAAGATTCAATAGTGTAGTTTTATGAGTCAAACTCATTGACCCATGTTTCATGAGTAGTGGTTCACAAGAACTCATCTCTCATTATAATAAATGGTCCACTTAGCATTCATTGCATCTAGGTGATGCTCGCAAAGGTGAAGCACTGGGCCTTCTCGGGAGGTCACCCTTCCTAGTACTACTCTAGCTCAAGCGCGCTTAACCACATAGTTTTCCCCAAGATTAAGCCCATTTAGCTTGCAACCCCATTTGAAAAACCTTTAACAAGTGTTGTTCCTTATGAACCATTCATTATAGAGCCCCTTTAGCTTCATGGTTAAGCACACTTGAGCTGGAGTAGTACTGGGATGGGTCCCGGGAAGGCCTAGTGCTTCACCTCTATGAGCATCACCTAGATGCAATGAGTGCTATGTGGACCATTTATAATCATGAGAGATGTGTTCTTGTGAACCACTACTCATGAAACATGGGTCAATGAGTTTGACTCGTAAAACTACATGGTTGAATCTTGATAGCAATAAAATAAAGTATTTATTTAAATAAATAAAGTATTTATTTAAATAAATAAAGTATTTATTTAAATAAATAAAGTATTTATTTAAATAAATAAAGTATTTATTTAATTAATGGGATCATGATGAGTTAAATAAATAGTAAATATTTATTTAATTAAAGCATTAGGATAAGGATGGGAATAATTGAATAAATATTAGATGTTTCTTTAATTAATGTAATAAGGATAGGCTAAAATTAGGTGTGACTGGATAATGTCATTATTTAGGTGTCTACATTTTTCCCCTCTTTGATATGATATCACGAAGTGATGTTATACCAAAGAAGTTTAAAACATAATGGATGAGAGAGGATACAGATAAAAGATGATGTGACATTCGATGGGAGGGTAGAAAAGGATGAAGAAGGAAATATATTAGGATGAAGAAGGAAATATTAATGATTAGGTGATGGGATGCCCCCTCAAGAGGGAATGCAAGTTAGAGAAAATGGATGTGCTTTGATGCATGAGCATCTAGGCAGATTGACAATCAACATCAACCAAAAACAAGCTTCAGGTTTGAATTTAGTTTTGGTGTGTTTTGGGGTTCATTTGACATCTCTTGGATTTGGAAAGCTCTTGGTGTGTTCAAATTTGCATAAAGTCTATTTTTATCAAATCCTCATTTTAAGGCTCTACAAGCAGTTTTTGAAAATTATTTCTAGAAAAATCGTAAGGATTGGAGTAAAATAATTTGGTAGGGGTATTTTTGGAGGTGGAATATAAAATATTCAAAAAGAATTAAAGTCATACATTTTTTAGTTTGAGAGATTTTAATGCTGAAATTTTGTTAAAAAAATTATTAGAAAATTATGAAATATTTAATATCTCATGATTTTGGAAGGCTGGAGTAAAATCCTTTTACAGGGGTCCATGGAGTGATATTTTAATCTTGCACACCAATTTTCATACGAATTGAATAACTTTCATTTTTTTCGCCTATCAACACTTGAATTGGTACTTCGAGAGTACCAATTTGATCAATTTTATTGTGGAAGGGTATTATGAGGGTCATGGAAATTAAATATTAGTTTTTATTCCTTCATTAACTATTTATCTATTGCATAAATAATATGGGGGGAATTTGGAGCATAAAAGAGGTAGAAAAACAAGATTTTAGATATCTTAAAATGCCCTGAATAGAGAAAAACGCCTATGGAGTAAAAACAACACCTGGAGGAGTTAATGGAGGCTTAAAATGTCTCATTTAACATTGCATAAACTTAGAATATGGATAGCTATGCTTGGGGGAAGAATAATTGATGATTTTTAATGCATTTTTCAGAGGTTTTTGAAGAAAAACATGGGAAGAGGTTTGTGAGGAATGGGAAGGAGAAAAATACCTCTGTAGGGGTATTTGTTGGGGTTTTGGTTGTAGGTTTGAGAAAAATCAATGAAGGAAAGAAAAGGCACTAGTGTGTGAGAGGTGGAAAGATTTTGGAGTTGTGTGAAGGTCTAAACAGTAGCGAAGAGAGCTTTGGAGTAGTAAGAAGAAGCTAGGAGAACATTTATGGAGATTTGATTTCAAAAATGTATTGAGCAATTTTTATTTGTATAAATTTGAATGAAAGAAGTTTTAGATTTTATTTGAAATGGATTCTCTCTTTGTTTAATCTCTATTTTTTGTGAGTTGTGGCTTGGGGTGTTTTTTGTTTCCATCAATGGTATCAAAGTAGGAGTTCTTGAGTGTGCAGGCAAAGTGCCGAACATGAGGCATTTTGAACCAAGACTTGGGGGTGGAATGTGTGTGATTTGTGTGTAGATATATTTCTGAGTGTGAGGCAGTCTATATCTGAGAGGTTGAATATTGAGAGTGTGTAGAAAGTGTTTGACGAAATGTCAAAGAAGAAAGATAAAAAAATTTAATAGTTGTGTATGTAGGTGAACATGAGGGAGATAATATTATAGAAGTATGCTTTGAGGATAGCGAGAAGAAGAGTAGAGAAAATGAGTGTTTCAGTCTGATGTAGGAGAATCCATGGGTACCAAGCAATCTTGCACATCGAAAAATAAATTTGTTTTATTTTCTTGATTTTTGGCGTGTTGTTGGTTTTGCAGGCATGTTACTTTTGCCCTCTCTCATTTTCAGCTCTTTCATATGGGACCCTTTTTTATAAATCAATAATATTCTTTGAATTTAAATTGTAATAATATTGTAAATGTTGCAAATTAAAAATTATGCTTGGGAGCCAAAGTCCCATGCCCAATGTAAATGTCCTATTTTAGGTGTCTACATTTTTCCCCTCTTTGATATGACATCACAAAGTGATGTTATACCAAAGAAATTTAAAATGTAGTGGATGAGAGAGGATAAAGATAAAAGATGACGCCACATTCAATGAGAGGGTAGAAAAGGATGAAGAAGGAAAGATTAATGTTTAGGTGATGGGATGCCCCCTCAAGAGGGAATGCAAGTTAGGAGAACATGAATGTGCTCTCCAAATGGGAGGGAACAATGATGGACTAGTAGCAAGAAGTAGATGAATTCAAAGATGCAAGAGAATGAAGGAGATGCAAAGGAAGGATAATTTGGATGGAAAAGTATGAAAATGAAGGATAATTTGATGATAGTTGATAGATTATACTAGTATGTATTGAGAAATCCTCAGATTTGATATAGAAAAGGTAAGTATGCACCAAGGCATGAGGAACTAGGGTGAAAAGGTAACCTTTGCATGTAATTGACACTCAATAAATGACAAACATGACAAACAAGACAATGCACCATTATAAACCAGTTGTGACACACCAAGATATAGATAGATCAAGGTGGTCATGAGTAGGTGTAGTCATGGGTAAAAAAGATAATGATCAAAAGATAAATCAAAATAAAAGAATCATTGCAAACATGTCATGCAAATGTAGAGGGGGACCAACCACACCAAGGCTCTAGGTCATGGAGAGATGAGAGTGGAAGGCTACCCTAGTCTACCTCAGGTTGGACAAGTAGTTGATCCAAGATAAAAGATTAAAAAAATATTTCGTAAAGTAGAATCAACCAAATTTATCAATGACATTAAGCCCAAGGATCCTTATGTATACTCCAATAGGACCTCAAATCGATTTCACATGGATATCACCATTCCAAAATATAGAGTTGGGAGAATCTTTCAAGTAGTGAAAAATAATATTAATTTAAAGGAGTATCACATTTTAAGAAGGCAAGAAAAAGATGGTCCAAGAAATACAACAATAAAAAATATAGATAGATTCATTAGTAGCAATATCTACTTATCTATAAGGAGAAATACAAGGGTTGTTGACTCACATAAGTAGTTAAAATAAAGAAAGAAATGTTCAAAAATGAATTATAGAAAAATATAAAAAAAGGAAAGTTGAGTAGGTTACAAATAATGAAGAAATGAATAACACAACTTGGACAAAAAACTCAAGAAACTAAAGGAAACTTGTAATAACATATCTACATTGCATAAATACTAGACTAACTACCTACAAATTAATTTTCTTGAAAAGACTAAACTTGATACCTTGGAATATTAAATATTATATAACCAGGGAAAACTTTAAGAAACTCCCCCCTTGGCAAAGGTGTAAAATCTCGGCGAATCTTGTATACTTCCTGATAAAAATATTAATTATAGTGGCAATTTTTTTCGGTTTTCGTGAAAAAAAATATTGTCCATTGGCGAATCTTTTCTAATCGTTAGAAGTCCATGGAAAATCTTGGCAAAATGCAAATTTTTTAAACCAATAAATTTTTTCCATTGGCGATTAAAATCTATTTTCAAACCAATAAAATATTTTGATTAGCGAATTAAACCTGTTTTCAAACCAAAAAATATTTTTGTTGGCGATTAAAACTTTTTTTCAAACTAAAAAATAAAATTCATTGGCGAATTAAACCTATTTTTAAATGATTAAGAAAAATAATTGGTGATTTAAACATAATATCAAAATAAATAAAAATGCAGTGGCGAAGTGTCAGTGCAAATTTTCCTAACCTTAGTTGCAAGTCTTTCTTGGTCATCTTTGTAGTTGGTGGGTCGGAGGTTTCGAAAACTTCGAAACTTCAGACTTTGGTTCTAAGGTTCCAAGTTTCAGCGACCATGTGACATTATGGACCATGACCGTTCGATGAATTTTCGATGGAAAACTGTAGTTGCATTCCAGAAGTATATCTCTCAAGCACTAGATATGTGAATTGAAACCTCCAAAATTACACTAGAACCATTAGATTTTCAGAAATCAGTGGTTGAAATTTTATTAATTATTTAGGTCTGTCGGTCATCCTACTCTTGTTTACAGTTTAATATTGCCTAAGTCAGACCAAAATATTTTATGACAAAGACTTAAATCTTAACTCTTTAATCTCGAGGGTCGAGTCTCGTCAACCTAGCGATGTCCCCATTTTAAATTATGCACGTGCATAAAGTTTGTTTTAAAAGAGGGACCGTTCAATGAATTTTCGATGGACGGCTATAGATGCATTCCAGAATTAAATCCTTGAAGTACTAGACTTGCAAACTAAAACCTCCAGAATAATAGTAGAACTGTTAGATTTTCAGAAATCAGTGGTTGAGATTTTAATAATGATTGGTTTCAGAAATCAACATATAGTTCCGATCATAAGTGAACGAAATTTATTGTGAATTATTAGCTAGGACATTGATAATCATTAAGGTAAAATGAGACATTTGATTCTCTCTTTTCAATGCATCAAAGTACTCTACCTTTCATTTATTCTATTAAATTCTCAATTTCGCTGTGGTACTTGGCGGCGGTGCAGATTAATACCATATGAATAGCTAGAGTGATTGATTGGATAACTTTATATTGAAAACTGCACGATGTACTGTAGAATTGTAGATGATGATGTAAATAATCTGGTGATTTTGACAATCGACAACTTGCGTGGCACTGCCAATTTTGAAAATTGATAGCTTGTTAGCTTGAGCTACAGTTTGCAATTTTGCATGTAGCCAGCTTGAGGTACCGATTATGTTGGATTTTTGGTTTGCGACTGCACAAATCACAATTATCACTAAGTAGATAGTAGTAATTATACACAACCTCAGAGCTCACACGTGAAACGTGTGAGATGTACAAGGTACCAGGTTGGTAGTGGCACTTTTGGCCCATAAATAAGGATATTGAGCACAACTAAAATCATTCGTTTAATTTTCATAAGGGTTTTCATTTTGTAGGGTTAATAACTTAATAAGGATTCAAGAAGAAGATGATGCGGTATTATTGGGGATGCTTTAAATTCTCCCGCCTCCAGTTATGTAGTTATAGAGTAAAAGACCAATTTCCTTCAAGTTTAGAATGGGTGGAATTGGAAAGAAGTTGATTTGGTTCACCTGACTTCTCAGACAGGTTTTGAACCAGGATGAGGAGATTTGATGGAAATAAGTGCTATCCCAATGCATTGAGGCTGCAAGTAGAAGATGGGAGCAGTTTTACTACCCCTTATCGTCTGCATGACTCTTGTTCTCAAAGGGGATAAGCACATTTTGTATCTTCACAGCTCCCATTTCCCCAATATGGTTGGCCAGGCGAGTTCCTTGCATTTATTTTTAGACACCATGGCCTACCAGGCAAGCCCCATGCATTTATTTTTAGTGCTCATCTTCTTAATGGGAGCAATTTTACAATCCCGCATCTTCTGCATCAGTCTGGTTCTAAAAGGGGCTCAGTACATTTTGTATCTTCACGACTCCCATTTCCCCAGTTTGATTTGGCCCCCTTTCCCCATGCATTTATTTTTAGAGCGACGAGGGTATGGCTAACACGATAAGTCCCAAGTGTTTATTTTTCAGAGCTCATGGTTGACCCGAAAAGTTCCATTTATTTTCAGAGATACATGTATCACATTTATGTTTTCAACTTTTCACTAGCGGTCCAACAGAAGCTTGGTGCTTGCGCTTACATTTGTATTTGTACTATGTAATAACGTGACATTGTAATTCAATTTTAATAAAATAAATGGTTGTGCTATTAATGTGACATTGTAATTCATTTTATTAAGTCCTTTGCAAGTTAAATACTATTAATGGTTGTGCAATGTGCTATTAATTTGTGACATTGTAATTCATTTTATTAAGGCCTTTGAAATGTTAAGTTTTCGGTTCCTTGGCCTTGATGTCAATCCTAGCGCATTAAACTTTAAAGAAAATTTAAAACACATGTTTTAAAGAAAATTTGAAACACATGTTTTATGTTTATTATTTATATCATAAATTACTCAACCATTCAATGAACATTTGATGTATGGTTGTAGTTGCATTCCATAATGAAATGCATAGAGTGCTATGCTTACGAACTTAAACCTCCAGAATCACCCTATAACCGTTAGATTAACAGAGATCAATGGTTTATGTAGTACCCCTCCGTTTATGCTTATGATTTCTGTTGATACTATTTCATACTGTTAGACTTATGTTGTTTTGTTGGATACTTGGATCGCTGATTTTGAGCGATGATGGATTATTTTGTGATATGATGTTACTTTGTGTAATGTTTATTGCTTTCAGACATGATATGTTTTAGTGTAGATGTTTACTTTCAGTTGTTTATGGATATGCACATGTTTATAATGGACTAACAATATTTATTGAGTCAGTTCTCTGTGAGTGTATTGGTGTGGAGAACAGAATCGCATCACTCGCTTGCGAGTGCCCTACGATATCTGTGATTTTCTCCGCACGGTGTGCCTGTTTTATGCTTTATATATATATATGTATGTACATTGTTTGCTTGGTTGCAGGATTTGTAGGTACATGACACCGACTCCACCTGTATAATTAGGTTTGAGCGTGTCAAGACTCAACAGAAAATGTTGAATGGGAGATAGTAGTTAGGTTTATCCTAGCCCGGTCTTTAACCTTAGATTTAGTACAATGTCAGTTTTCAGTTTGGGTCATAGGATGTTTTGTATTGTGTTTCTGTTGGTTAAATCATTTTCGAAAAGGTAAATGTTGGTTATTTTTAATGTAAATTATTGTGCTTTATTTATTGTTATAAAATTAATATTTAAATATAATTGAAATTTATTTACTTGATTATTTAATACATTAGTTAGTTTAATTAGTTAAATAGTTGGTCTTAAAAGGATTTAACTATTTAATTAAATAAATAAATTAATTAGATTAAATTATTAAGTGCATAAATTATATTTTATTTAAATAAATTAGAATATTAGAAAAAAAAAAAAAAAATTAAATAAGTTGCATGTGGTTTGAAGATTTGATTTTTAGTATTTTAAATTTAACAAATAAGTAATTTGCATGCAATTGGAAAATTGGGTTTTAAATTTTAAATTTAATAAATTAATTAAAATTACATGCAAAATTTGAATGGCAAAACTGCCGAGAAGTGGAGAAGATATTTTCTCAACAACTTCTCGACAAGTGTGTGAGTGCCATAATTACTTTGGGGTTGTTGAAATTTTTTATGGAGGTTATTGTGGATCTCGGGAAAATTGATAGAGGCTATTCAATTTCCTCACGGGGAAATTATCAAGGCACTTGTTTTAAAAAAATATCCTTTGACTGTGAATTTTCTGGTAATATTCTTAGAGGATTTGTTATTTCCTTTGGGGTTGTATATTTGTGGGAGATTTTTTGGTGGAGGATCTTTCAAAAGATCTTGGTGGTTGTTGATTCTGGATTTGGTTTTTCGGGAAGGATTTGGTGGTTACAGGAACAAAGGCTTCAAAGATTACAGAGATCTTCATTATCAGATAGCAAAGGAATACAGGTATTCTTCTTTTAGTTTATTTTGTTTGAA
>VDFB02273862.1:0-13239 GCA_007258455.2 Sequoia sempervirens
AATATAATTGAAATTTATTTACTTGATTATTTAATACATTAGTTAGTTTAATTAGTTAAATAGTTGGTCTTAAAAGGATTTAACTATTTAATTAAATAAATTAATTAATTAGATTAAATTATTAAGTGCATAAATTATATTTATTTAAATAAATTAGAATATTAGAAAAAAATAAAAATTAAATAAGTTGCATGTGGTTTGAAGATTTGATTTTTAGTATTTTAAATTTAACAAATAAGTAATTTGCATGCAATTGGAAAATTGGGTTTTAAATTTTAAATTTAATAAATTAATTAAAATTACATGCAAAATTTGAATGGCAAAACTGCCGAGAAGTGGAGAAGATATTTTCTCAACAACTTCTCGACAAGTGTGTGAGTGCCATAATTACTTTGGGGTTGTTGAAATTTTTTATGGAGGTTATTGTGGATCTCGGGAAAATTGATAGAGGCTATTCAATTTCCTCACGGGGAAATTATCAAGGCACTTGTTTTAAAAAAATATCCTTTGACTGTGAATTTTCTGGTAATATTCTTAGAGGATTTGTTATTTCCTTTGGGGTTGTATATTTGTGGGAGATTTTTTGGTGGAGGATCTTTCAAAAGATCTTGGTGGTTGTTGATTCTGGATTTGGTTTTTCGGGAAGGATTTGGTGGTTACAGGAACAAAGGCTTCAAAGATTACAGAGATCTTCATTATCAGATAGCAAAGGAATACAGGTATTCTTCTTTTAGTTTATTTTGTTTGAAATGGAAAGAAAAGTATTTAGAAAAGAAATTTAATTCTTGCTGTATGAATTCTTCATGGCTATGGGAAAACTTTTGTTAAAGAAATTTTCTGATGAAGTTTAAAATTTATTGTTTGTGAATATTTTAAACTTGGGAAAATGGTATTGGGTATATGTTTAGTATTTTAAAAGTAAAACCCTATTGAAATTAAACTGAAATTGAGAGAAAAATAACTCTGTCTATGTTAGTGTAGATAATTTTTACCAGAAATAGAACTGGTTAATTGAAAAAATTCTTATCTTATTTTATTTGAAAAATATAGAAATATATTTAAGTTAATACTGCAAAAAATTGATGGATTATTTAATTAGGAAAAGTCGCCGTACAGATTAAATCCGCAGGCTTGTTTGTTTGAATTTCATTTAATGTTAAAAAAAAAATTGTGTTTTAATCCGTTCATTGTACGGACGAAGTTTTAAATTAAATAAAAAAAAACACAGTCATGGGGGAGGGCCGAAACCCTCCCCCTTTGTGTCACATAATGGTGAGTAGATCCCCGTGTCTGGCGACGCCATGTTCCGTCCATGGGCTGGTCGTCCGCCAGGGGGCTTGGCAATTTGAGGTACAGCGACTTGATGAGGTTCCAAACTATGAACATTTCTTTAAAAAGAGAAAATTAAGTAGGAATTAAATTCCAAATTTTTTGGATTTGTAATTTATTAAAATATATATATATATATATATATATATATAATATTTTATTATATATTTATATATATAATATATATATTATTTTAATGTTTTAAATATATTTTTATTAAAATATTTTTTTAAATTTGAAATATTATATGATTAATTTATTGATATAAAAAAAATTAGTTATAAATGAAAATTGGAATTTTAGAAGTATAGGAAAAAGATTATTATATATATTTGTGAAAATTGAAGGAGTTGATTATATGAAATAGTTATTGATTTTGAAATAGATTATTTTTAATTAAGACTATTTATAGATATGATGTTTTCACGCTGTGACATATGGATTTAGTATATCCAAAAAAAAAATTAGATATGTAAATTCTATTTGCTTAGAACTGGTTTATTTCTTTTGTGATTGGGCAAGTCGGGAAAAGTTTTAAAATAATCAAGTCTTCCAGATGTAGATTCTTTCTTGGGAAGTAAAATAAACTATGGTTTTTTTTTGTGTTTGAACAATCTAGGGAAGTGCACTGTATTTTGTAAACGAAATTGAGACCTTTATTGTGGTAATTTTGGCAATTATATGTTGATCTTTTGTGCACTTTGTAAACCCTGGTCTTGTAACCTAGTAACCTTGTTATGTTAGGGGAGTGGCTAGTCGTAAGGGCCGACACACAAAGTGGTGTCAGGGTAACTTACGATTAGTTAAGTAAGTTAGTGAAAACTAAAGAACACAGTAGATAGATCTAAAACTTATAATAAGTTATGCATGCCTCGCTTATGACTCATAAGCTACTACAGTTATGAGTATAAGTTGAGAAGGCCTGGAATGGAAAATCGTTGTCTCGTTTCCTTAAGGGACAATCGATTCCACAACTGTATGCAATAGGGGCCGGGTTTTGTAAGAGGTTACCAGGGTAACCCAAGGATTGGGGGCCGGGACCTAGGAAGAAACACCAGGGTAACCATTGCATCATTGTGATGACACTCCACCTAGAATAACAGTTAAACTTTGTGTTTGTGTTTCAATCAATTGTCAAATCTGGAAGCAATGTAACCAATAGATTGTATGTACTAGTGTCTAGGGTTAGTAGATTTGGTCTAGGTAGCCTTATTACTATCTCCTAGCACAGGGGGTGGACCTACGGGTACCACATGGTTGGGTGGAACGTGCACCTTACTCCGTTGGGTCCTCAGTTTGATCGTAGCATTGAGCGCTTCATGGATGGAGAACTCGCACATGGATTCCTTCTCTACTTTCATCATTGTATATTGTAAAACTTGAAATGTAAAAGCATCCCTCAATTGTATAAGAGGTGATCATTTGTAAAATTGTAACTGTTATTTGAACTATCTCATCAGATGGATGAGTATTGTAACATCATATCAATGCAATGTATGGAAATGTATTTGTACTTTATTATATCTTGAATGGAAATTTAAATTATTATGCGATGTTTATTTTATGTTATGAATTATTAAGTGCAATGCGAAATACTTAAGTCGCTTAAGGAAAACTCAAAGTAGTGTAACGTCGTCTAACCTAAGAATGTATGCATTTAGTTAACATCTTATTAATACTTTAAAAAAAAATTATTACACTTTTATATCACTTTCGCAACATTCTTGAGTTGGTTATTAAGGCGGGGCATTACACTAACAATGTCAAGAAAAATGCAGGCTTTGGACATATGGCTGACAACTTTTTTTGCAGAATTTTTGATGAAATTAAAACCCAGTTTAGATGAGACAATTCTGATTCCAAATATGCAATTTTTTTTACAATTGGATTATTTTTTTCTATTTTTCAATTAATTTCTAATAAAACTAGTTCATAAACTTTAAATATCAGGGTTTTTTACTATTTTAATAACTTTTGATCAACATAACATTTTGTGAATGAATTGCGAGGTAGAGCTTTAGACGAATTCTTTTCAATTTTTTAAAAATCAAAATGATAAGTTTAAAGTCATCTTATACATGTAAATTACATGATGATTTTTCAAAACAACAAATCTGCCTAATAAAATTTAACAAAAAAAATATTAAATAAAAATTACAAAAAATATCAGAACAAGAAACTGGTGAGTCACAAGTCTTTTCCCAAAAGGATTTGAAAAATCACATTTAAGTCAAAATATGAATGTAAGTACACATGCATGGTATGGTAAAAAAATGTGACTTTTAAATAGTGGTTTTTAGAAATGCCTATTGAAACTCAATTTGTACAATCTAGGTATTGAAATAAATTACATATTTGGAAACTAGACTCTGAGCACTCCATTTTATGATTAGTGACTTTTTTAAAGATTCCATCTCTAAGTGCTTCAAATTTTAAGGTCAAATGTGTCAAATTCTGAAAATTAGGAAAAAACACTTCCACTTTTTGGCCAAAAAGTGGACTCAACTTCTTGCACACACCCTATAGCTATTTAAGTTGAAACATAGAGTTGCTTAGGAATTAGATCTCTAGAGTTAGAGGAAATGAGCAAGATTTATAGGGAAAAAGAAAATTCTATAAATAAATTTAATAATGTGAATTGCAATTGGATAAATAATATTTTTCTTGAAGCCTACAAGGAAGCCATTTCCTTTGGTTCTCCAAAAGCTAATGTTAATAAATACATCACTAAGTTGTTATCTAAGGGTGGTGATCTTATTCAACTGATAATTGGAGATTGATTACTTTTCTGAATGCACCTATAAAATATTTGTCAAAATTTTAGCCTTGAGAATACATAAAATGTTTCCTAAAATTATTTATAATTCTCAATCTAGATTTGTTAAATTTATGGAGGTATATTTTGGATAACTTGATAATCAATTGGGAGGGCATGAATTGGGCCAAACTGGCTTATCAAAATGTTGTTATGATACTTTTGGATTTTGAAAAATCCTATGACAGGATAGAGTGGCCATTTATTCTTATCGTGCTTGATGCTCTAGATTTTATTTTTTTCTACAAAATGATTGGTGTTTTGTTTAAGGATGCCTCTACTCAAATTTTTAATTAATGGTGACCTATCTAAATATTTTTCCTTGGATAGATAAATTAGGCAAGATTGTTCTCTTTCTCAATAATTACTTGTTGCGGTTGTTTGTAAAGACCCAACTCAATCTTATTAAGATGATGTTCAATTTGTAGGGAAATCAAGTTCATCTCATAACAAACATCTAAGATCAGTAGTGCCTTCAGTTACTTTCAAAACCATTAATTTTATTCAAAGACATGTACTACTATGCCACAAAGTAGAAAAAACCATAGTTGATTTCCCACATTAACCCTTCTAAGAAAAGCACATGCAAATACAACCATTTTCAACAACATGCATTAGATAGATTCAATTTGTAGAATCAAACAATATGAAAGATAAAAGATATGGACACACAGATTTATGTGTGGAAAATTCTTTCGATTAAAAATCCCCACACTCCAAAACGACCAATCCATTGTATTATTCAACAACAAATAGAGTTACAGTACAATTACAGGCTCTAAGCCTTTATAGGATATTTACATCTTGTTCCATTCTGGAGAGAAACTGACAACATAACCCTACTTCAATCACACCTCACACCTTCACATTGCAGAACGTTCAATAATTAATACCATTAATTCTCAATCCAATGGCTCCAGGCTGACCAGGAAAACTAATCAATTCCCAATTGTCAATCCAACCATCAATAGGTTTCAGACAATCATTTTTTTCCACCTCAGCATCCATCAAGTCCCACCAAGACATTCTACATAGGTCATCGAGTCACCCATCGTCATATTGAGGGGACACCAATTCGTCTCCCACCAATACAAGGAAGTCTCACTGACATACCATACACCACCTACACCATTGACCTATCAGAGGGACACTCACAAAGGTTCCACCGATACCAACATCTCTTACTAATGAACAACTCCATTGTTCCATCAATGGGACAAGCTTTAGTGTCCCACCGAAGACACAACTTCCCACCAATGAGTCTTTACCACCATACAAGTCATTGCTCCATCAGACCATCGAGGAAACTCAAGACAGAGTCCCACCGACGACATGAGGTCCTACCAACGAGTGACTAAGGCAAAACATTGGGCTATCGTGGAGACTTCTTGGAGACTCTCGCCAATACGAGGTGTCATACCAATGAAGTACATATCATTCCATGTGGTCCCTACTACTGAGTCAACATGGCTTGCACCAATTATCTCTTTTTCCCTAATAGCTCAAGTCCCACCTTAATCGATTCATCAAGGAGACCGCCTTTAGAGTCCTACCAATGATATAACGCCCCACTGATGAAGCCTATGGTCGATATGTCTAAGGTTTTCAAAACTGCACAACCCACGACATGAGGTTCTATAGTTTCAACTTCTCGTGACCTTGCAACATCACCACAACCCATTGGTCTATCAGGGAGACTCAAAATAGAGTCCCATCGACCACTACAAGTCTCACCAATATCACCCTTCATCAGGCTATCGATAAGACTAGTGACTCTGTCTTGGCGATATCCAACTATCACAATGAAAATGCAGAGACCCGAACATCAATGCATATGAGGCACCATTTTTTAACATTCTCCCACTTTCCAAAGAACTTACTTCCTATCAATCAACGCATGAAATATTTGTATCACCCAAGAAACCCACAACAACATCTATAATGTCCACCATCTTAGGCAATAGTTCCAACCATCCTCCAAAGGAAAGGAACAACCCATGGTGTATATACACTAGTTTAAACCGAGACACCAGCAATAGAACCAATAGACAATAAGGGAATCAACACACTTCCACCACTCCACTGTGCTCAACAAGCTATACAAAAGCATAAATAACATCAAATTTAAATCCCAAACCGGAACACAACCGTGAAGTCATTCTGCCAAAAACAAGATAAAACACTAGCTAGAACAACAACTAGAAAATTGAATGCTCTCATCCAACTAATCAACCCACATGACTAAAAAATAGCACACAAAGTAAGTGCTACTTCATCCAATCACACATACCCCCAATGTATGTTCATTAGTAAACTCATGCCAACAACACATCCAACCCATCAACTGCAGATACAAGCTCCATGTACAAACTAGTCGAAGAAGACCAAACACATCTAGAAACTCCCACTGCATGGGTAATGTTGAATCTAAAAGAACAAGGCATAACGAGTGTACCAATAGCATAACATAGAGAGTGTAAAAATGTAGTTTCAAGGAACCATCCACAGTGATATGTAAAATCTATAAATTAATAACATGTAAGAATAATTCTCACCTCTAGACTTCACAGCTCTCCCAAGTTCTTCACACCCAACACAAGAAAGAGATAAAGAACCTCCAAGTTACCACCCAAGAACTTAATTGAAAAAAATAGCTCTGACCAAATCTCAAACCAATGTAAAATGAAAACAAACCTCCAGGAAGATAACCAAGAGAAAAGAGAGAAACCCTACACATCACATACATGTAGACCATCGTCCTACATACACCTCTAAATTCCAATTTTGTCAAGTATGATCTCCTTCAAAACCCCAAGAGAAAAGCCTTAAAATCACCCAATTTTTCAATCTCCAAGATCAAACAAAACATATATATATCACGTAATCAACATGGATGTAAGCCTCTCAAAGAAGATCAAACTATTTCATTTCCCATTTCAAGAAATATGCCCAATGCATCTCCTAAACTCAACATCAATTAATGTAATCACAATGTATAAGGAGATAACCATGCTATCCATATCTCACAATGAATCCTTTAGAATCATCTAATAGTGGTTCAAGATCCATATCCATGAAAGAAAGCATCAAACGCCTGAGAGAAACAATGGGAAATATCTCTCAAGAAAAAAACTTTTGAGTAGACCAAGAGTGGGTCCAATGAGAATGCTTCTCTAGGATAACCAAGTCATCATGACTTCTCCAAGAGAAATCTCCTCATTGGTCTCTATTGAAATCACGTCCAACCAAGGTGTAGGCTCCTTGGACTTCTTGTTGAAATATTCATCAGGAGTGGCCATCAACAACACTTCTCTCTATTGAGATTAATGGATGCACAGCCCCTGAAGCTCCAGAATCTTCAATGAAGGACTTTAGCCATGAAAGATAATCAACCACAAATAGAAGTGTTGCAACAATGGAATGTTGATTAAAGATTCTATTGATATGTTACAAATGAACAAGATGCTTGATTATATAGGAAAGAAGTAAAACCTAAGATGCATGAGATGTTGCCAAGTGTTATAATCTAACAACATGTGACAACATGTGAACCCTATGTAGATGATTATTAAATGATGAGATAAGTTCTAGAAGGAATCTTATCCCACAAACTAGGAAGGGAATATTATCTCATTTATTAAATGATGCAACCTAGGACTAAATGATTTATGACCTAAGTTAACTTATGCTAGTGTAATAATTAATTAATTAATTACACTAACACCCTCCCATAAGTTCAACTTAGGGAGGAAAATGCAATTATTATGCAAGATGATGATGGGTCCTGGCTACGAGGCCATGTTAGGTACCCATGTACATGATAGATGCAGAAAATCTCCCACAACCAAAAAAAAGGGGAAAACCCATTGGGAACAAAACCCCTCTCCAAAAAGGAGATAAAAAGCAAGAAAGATGGAAGAGTGATGTTTGGAGGACTCAACATTATCCCCCCAAGGACTACAACCATCACATATATATAAAAGGATAAAAAAGATGTGGACTAGATAGCCCCCCCATAAAGGAGAGTAGTCCCCTCTAGAAATTCCTCACTTGACCAGTGCGAAACTAAGTAGCCAAGTCAGATAGACCTAAAGAGAACCCATCCATGTACCACAAGTCTGAAGAAGTGAATGTATCCATCCCTGCTGAAGCAAATCTCAACTAAGAGGTGTGTAAGGAAGAAGATTGTGCCATGAAAAGAGCCAAGTCAATCCAACCTCCACAACCCTGGTAAGGAGGGGATGATGTGCTTGCTACCCTTGAATTTGGAGAGTCAGGAACAGGATGATCTCGATCCCAAAATTTTGTGAACTTGTATACCTTGGAATGATGATCTGCTTGACCATAGGCAACAAGAACACCAAACCTATCTCTGATGATAGCAAGTTCTGAAGTGAACTCAACTTTCAATCCCTTTTGAGCAAGTTGATAAATAGAAAACAAATTATGGGAAATATGAGGAATGTAGACAACATCTTCCCACCTCCTTCCATCAAGATCAACATCACAGAGACCAGCAACATAGACAATATCTGCATTTTCTATGAACATTCGATCAAAGTCGGAAGGCCTCAGAGTATCCCACAAAATATGTTGTTGAGAAGAAGTGACATGCCGGGAAGCACCGGAGTCAAGTACCCATCCATCTCTATTATCAACCAATGTAGTTATCAAAGCATTTCCCATGTCAAGATTTTCAACAGTAGCAATGCCAGCAATACCTAATGATGACTCTTCATGAGAGGGAGAGTGAGGAGATTTGACTGTAGTAGGTGGGAGAGTGATATGGTGATCTCTAAGTATTTTTCGAAGCTCATGTATCTCTCTCTTGAAACATGTATCCTCAATGTGACCAAGCCCATTGTAGAAGTTACACTTGGGCCTCTCCCTCTTTGGCTTGTCTTCCTTAGGCTGAGATGATGATTCAGAAGAAGCTCCTAACTTTGATTTTCCCTTGTGCTTACCCTTTCCTTTTGATGGTCCTGCCACCAATGCATGTGACTTTGTGGATGTATCAGCCTTTCACAAAAAGTCTCAAATTATGGCATAACAAAGCTATTACCAATACCATCCATGGTGGAATAGAAAGATGTAGAAAAAGAGGAAAAGGAACCTCTCAACTTAGATAACATCATGAATATGCACTCTTTGTTAGACTTATCTTTGCCATAACCTGAAAGCTGAGTTCTTAAAGACTTAAAGCTTACCAGGTAGTCTTCAATGGAAGGAAATTGATCAACAACAAGTGAGGCAAGTTCAGCCTCCAACTACAAGGCTCAAAAATCAATAACAGAACCAAAAATATCCTTGAGCTTGTCCCAAACCTCCTTGGGAGTCTGGCACCCCTCAATATGGAAGAATAAAGAGGTAGAGACATGTAGAGAAATGAGCCCCATTGCCTCTTCACATTTGATTTGATGTTGGAATTTCTTATATTCTCTGGTGAGATGAGGTTGATTCGCATTCAAGGTGGACCACAGTCCCTTAGACCAAAAAAGTATTTGCATACTGACCTTCCATGTGTGATAGTTATGAGGAGTAAGAATCTCAAATCCTGTGTCAACCATTCGAGAAGAACAACAATCCAAGACAAATATTTTCTGACAAAAAAATTTGAATGCAGATATCTAATGAACTACCAACTGAAGTGAGTCTTTTGAAACAAATTAAAAAGCTAGAAATCACCTCTAAACCCAAAAATTAGGGTTTCCACTTCAATTGATAATAAAATGTGATAGGAACAAAATCTGGAAAAAAGAGCACACCTCCAGAAAGTAGATGGAAATAGCTTTCCAATGATATATTTTTTGTGGATTTTTTATGTCGTATGCAGAAGTTATGCCTCTTGGAAGAATTATGCCTGATTGGTGATGCGCTGGCTAACAAGGTGCAAAAAATAAGCACCTATGGGCAAAAAAATCTGGGGCCCTTGGTTGCTGATATGACCTCAGGAAGTTCTCATAGTTTTAAAAAAAGCACCACCCCACGGGCGGCGTCGGAGTGGTAGTCCGATGGCAGGAGGTGGTGGCATGGCCAGGAGGAAGCACAACTTCAGAGATCGGCGGAGCCCTCGGTTCTGATGGGACCAGGGGCTATACGGTAGGGGCTTCGGTTAGTGGGCGGTGTCAGAGACTTTGACGGTGAACGAAGGTGATGCCCGGTGATGTTGGTCAATGGGACAGGGCTGACAAGTCTGCGGAGGTTGGCAAAAAACTGATAGATAAATTTAAATATTGCAATTTTATTTGCAATTCAAATTTAAATAAAAATGCCGATAGAAATATGTGTGTCGACGGAGGAAATAATTAACCCCAAAACAATAGCCTGCGAAAAATAATTCCTGCTGACTGGTGATTTAATTGCAGGTCGAACTCTACAAATTTTGATTTTTGAAGAAACTATAGAAATTTTTTTCCCAAAATAGCCAGAATTTTTTTTATTTTTCTACAAAAAAATTTCCTTGATGGAGGACTGAGAGGGAAGATTTTTTCTTGCAAACATGTATGGATTTGTACAAAAAAATGCAAACCCTAGATTGTACCTCAAATCCTCCCGGTTGAATCTACTCTGATTTTGACAAATGAACATGCGATCTATGGGTTTTGAGGCCTTATGGACGCAATGGAGAGGTTGGAGAGAGCCTGATCTATACCATAAATCAGCTTGGCTTCCGGGTAGAACCAACTAGCCTGCAACATAAAACTCCAAGCCTACAAGAATCTTGCACTCCAACTTCCTGGATCAAGGGTTGATGTTTCAATGGAATAGCTCTGATACCATGTTGAGATTAATGGATGCACAACCCCTGAAGCTTCAGAATCTTCAATGAAGGACTTTAGCCATGAAAGATAATCAACCACAAAGAGAAGTGTTGCAAAAATGGAATGCTGATTAAAGATTCTATTGATATGATGGAAATGATATGTTACAAATGAACAAGATGCCTAATTATATAGGCAAGAAGTAAAACCTAAGATGCATGAGATGTTGCCAAGTGTTATAATCTAACAACATGTGACAACATGTGAACCCTATGTAGATGATTATTAAATGATGAGATAAGTTCTAGAAGGAATCTTATCCCACAAACTAGGAAGGGAATATTATCCCATTTATTAAATGATGCAACCTAGGACTAAATGATTTATGACCTAAGTTAACTTATGCTAGTGTAATAATTAATTAATTAATTACACTAACACTCTCTTCTCAAGATAATTACAGCCTCACCTTATTCTCCATGTATCCCTGAGAACCTATAAACAATCATTTCATACTAAACTTCAATTTGCATCATTGTATTATCATGAAGTTCTCAAGCATATGATCAATGCACCCAAAACACAGAGAATCTCCAGACCATTATCAAAGTTCCAATCATTAGAATTAGGAACTTATCATGAAATCATGATCTTAAGATCCCCTTAGGAGATACCATGCTCCAAGTGAAAATATCATGGTATCAAGAGAAATGCCTCATGCCAAAACTCTAATACACAAGCAAGAGTATAACATGACATGAAACAACTCTAAACTAACATCACTATCAAGCACCACCAAAACCTTAGCCAAAGACTCTATATGTCCTCCATAGTTCAAGATGTTACACATCGTCAAATAGTGTCCATGAAAATGAAAAAGAACCCTTCTGCAGCAACAAGATCTAAGAGTCCCTCCTAGTAACATCTACATCACTAAAGAAGATCATCACCACCAAGCAATGAATCCACAGTCACTGCTAAAGCTCCCACTGAAATGTGACACCCGAGCTCTCCAAGCATCATTACCAAACATCTACTAATATGAAAAACCTCCAATTCCACTCAACATGTCCATTTGACAACAATACCAAGTGGCACCAAGATCTCCAAACCAAGCAGACAAAACCATCATTGTCAAAAGGAAACACAAACCAGTGTACCCAAGCTATCCATGACATCGTGATACACATGCTACAAGTCCCCATAGCTAACTATTCAGGTACTCTACACCATCCATCCTCTCATCTCAAAGAAACCACACCAATGCACAAGTTACCATACAAAATGCAATCTAACAAGTCTGCATCAACACTTAATCAACCTCGTTGATATAGACAGTCCACTTTCGAGTTGTCTCACTACAACCAATGTGTAGCTAATCCAGCAATCGCATAATTGAAAGATAAATCACAATGAATGTGGAAACCCATCATTGCACTGGAAACAACAACACTAAGATCTCAAAGAGAATAACCACACAAACAACATGACTCAAACACCAGATCTTTCTAAGATCCAATTCGCCAATCATGTCCACAACTTGAGCACCATAGTTAAGGGAAACTATTAAGCACCACCACATAAAAGTTGAGTGACTATACACTTACCAACACTCTCATGTAGAGAAGACATCACACCTCCTCACACCATTCATGAAGCATGCATGCAGAACTACAACTATCTCATCCAACAATTCCCCAAAAGCCAGGGTCTAGAAAATAGTTTACATTCAATATCTCTAAAAAATCACAAGTTTTTCTTGACCATGTACAACCTACAAAGTCCTTATGTTTATAAAACACCCATGCACACCCATATCCACTGCACATCTGGATGACTCAAAAATATGCATACAACCATCATAGTTAACCAGAACAATGGAATAACATGAATATGCATAACCATAGATTCTTTAAATGGAAATCTAAAAAACCCCTTCAGATCCAAAGAACATGAATCCAAGCCATGCAAGTACAAGGAATCCTTAAAAGGAACAAGTAGTATAGGAACTCCAAGACCATTCCAAACCAATTCCATAACCACCAACATGCACATGTATCCAAGAGAGCTAGGCTATTCAAAAAAAATTAGACCATCCAAAGATCAACTTCATAGCCTACATGGAATCATGGTAACAGAGAACACCATCTTCAATACTAGGACAAAGCACCCAACACAAGCACAATACACCATGGATAAATAACAGCCCAAGCTTCTCCATATCATCAGGAAGCCTCTCACACAGACACCCAGTATGAATATTTTTTTTTGCAACACAACCACAAGCATAAACTCACACCCCTTGCATCAAGATTATTCACCATCAAATAGGAG
>VDFB02273863.1:0-31033 GCA_007258455.2 Sequoia sempervirens
TATAATTACACAAATGCACTCCAAACTTGATTCAATCTTCAAAAAGGCTTTCCAACCACTCCTCTTAGCTTGATTTGCACCTTTGGAAGGTTAAATGAGCCAAAAAAAAAAGAATCTTTTAAATGTTTTAGTGTTGGGATTTTTTTTTAAATTACAACACAGGAGAGCCCATCCTTGAAACTAGGTAAGTTTTTCGCTAGACTTGGTAGAGACTTTGTAATGTCCCCATTTTTCTGAGGAATGGCAAATATAAGCTAAGTAATGTAGTTATAAGGGAATAATAATTAAATTAATTATTTTAAAGCTGTCTATTTTAAATAAATATCAAAAGGATAACTTTATTTAATTAATTTAGTTAAAGTGACAAATAAAAAATAAAAAATATTATAAAGTCACTTTATTAAATAAAGTGTTCTTCTAGAAGCTTGAGGAGGTTACATTGGATTCCTGTAGAAGATTCAGTTGAGCCTTTAAAAAGAGATGAGATCAAGTCATTTGGACATCTTGGTTTTGGTATTTTCTATCAAAGAATTTTGGAGAGCTTGTGTTTACAGGTTCAACTCTTTTGAGGACAAAAACCTTTAGAGGAATAAGTGGTAGTGGACGAAAACCCATTGCTATTTGAGGTGGATCCATCTAGGGTTCACAATTGTGCTGATTTGGTGAATTTTGTAAAGATTTGAGGGGCTGTTATAAGCAATTATCTCTACAGATTGAACTAGGGCAGATTTGTGTTCATTGGCATCTTCATTCTTGGGCGATTCACTTTCAGATTCGTGCAAGTTATCAACAGCAGTTTTTTGAGTCATTTTGGAGGGCACATTTGCATACTTTTTTGAGGGTTCAAACCCTAAATCTGGGCACCAACCTTTGGGACACGATTTGGGGGTTCATTTGTATTTATTTGGCATCATTGAGCAGCAAATATTGCAGACCTGTGTGCCTACTTGATTCAGCCTTTTTGGTGCTGTGGAGATTCATTGCCACAGGGTTTCAAACCCTAGTTTGAGCGCCACACCTTGGAGGTCTATTTTCGTAATTCGGAGGTCAAATTTGCATGAATTTTGATATGTATAAAACTTAGGGTTTATAGCAGGTCATAGCTGGGCATGTTTGGCATTAATATTGATTGTATTTGAAGACTTTATATTTCTAAAGTTGTAACAGCAGACTTCCAATTTGAGTTTCCCCTCATTTTTATAACATTTTGGTGTTGAATCATTGTGTAATTCAACTATGACTTTGGCACATGTATTGGCATGATTGTTATGATGTTTTTAGCATGTTAAATGGCTGTTATAAGTGTTTGATTAAGTCTGAAACAGAAAATCAGAATTGCAGAAACTAGGGTTTTAAATCAGATTTGAAAATCAGAAAATTAGGGCAAAAATAAAAACCCTAAAATGAGAAAAATAGCAAATATCTTGTGTGGGATATTACAGTGGTATTCGAGCTGCAAGACTTGGCAGCCTGTTTGGGTTGATTGCATGTGTGGAAAGGGTGGTCATAACTTGGAAAAACAAAACAAAATAATGGCAAGCAGCGATCAACAACCATCATCAAGAAAACATATGTCTGCAGAAATGCTAAGACAACTACAAAACACCAATCTGTATTTAAGTTAGATGGCTCACAATACAACAATTGAAAGAAACATGGTGCATGTGGAAAGAGAGGATAGTCGCAAAGCTGCAGAAAACAATGAACATTCTACTAGCAAATCCATGGGTTCATCACAATCCAGACCATTCATGCTTGCTTTCATACAAGAGGATGAGCCTACACAAGAGGAACCTAAAGAAGATAATGAGGATGCTGAAATATTAGCAAAGTATCAAGCTTTGGGACTTGATTTTCAATCAGCCATCTCTTTCAGGGACTACTTGGAGGTCACCAAGCGGACGAAGCCCAAGCAAAAGCAAATTCAAGGAAAGCAAAATTATGGGTTGCAGAAGAGGTTGGGATGTCTAACCCTATCTAGTTTTGATGGATCATCCAAGTGTATGGCTAGAGCTTGGATTCAAAAATTGGACACTAAGGTAAATTTTTTACCAGTATAGGGAAAAAAGAAAAGGAGGAAAGAAAGAAAGAAGAATTTCTTTCTTGTGATTTGTAGCCTACAGGTGAACCTAGGAAGAGCAAAAACCAATTGAGGAGAGAACAACGTTGTTTCACATGCCAAGGTGTTTGGACACCTAGTCACACATGTGGAAGCCCTAGAGAAGACAAAGCCATGCTCACAAGTTCACTTCAGTAGAATAATGACATGAACAAAGAATGATCACTTCATGTGTCGTCCACAAGCAAGGGACACATAAGTTTTCATGATAACAATGAGGTTGAAGGGTATGCTGTTATGAAGTTTGCCAAACCAGCAGCGATTGATCAGCTACATGAAGGTATGAATTCTTTTGATGATCCATTACTTGAGCATAGCATTGTCTCACCAACTTTACATAGTAATTGCAAGGAATCAAATTGTGGTTTGGGTGTCCTTGAGATGGATGTTTTTCATACATATGATGGCAATTCAGAAATTTCAGTATGTGGTGAACAAAGAGGTTTGGATAAGACTGACTTGACATTGCAAGATGTGGAGGATCACTTGGTGGTTAAGGAGGTCATAGCTATTAAAATATTAAATGTAATATTAATGGTCGTCTTAGCTTTAGTTAGTCTTTAGTTAACTTAGTTGATTTTTTAGTAACTTCTATTTACACTTTAGTTGGTTTAGCATCTTTCTGATTTATGTTTTAGTTTGCTTCAGTTAACGATTGTTTCTTTTTAGAAACATTGTTTTGTAATTTTCTATATAAAGAGCTTTCATCTCCTTTTGTAATCATGCAATTATGAATATCAATTATTTTTCATGGTATCAGAGTTCAGGCTCGAACCTGATTAGTTTTAGAAATTTCTTAAATGTTGTTTTGCCGATATTTTTTTTTTTGGTTTAAATCGAAGAAATTTTTTAAGGTTATTTTTGTGAGCCCATTATTAAAAATCAAAGGGTTTTTTGAAGCCAATTTTTGTAGGGTTTATGTGGTAGGTTTTTTAATGAAGATTTTTTTTTTTTGAAGTTGCAAAGAATTTTCGAGGGCTTTTAGAGGGACAATCGTAGGTTTTCTCAAATCGCTGGTTTTTTTTTTCTTTGAGGCGGATTTTTTCTGAAGATTTTGTGAAGATTTTTTGTGGTTTTCTGAAGGAGAAATCACAATTTTGTTGCAGAAGATTTTTCACTTTTTCTAGGCGCGGTTTTTTATTGAAAATTGCGTGGATTTATTAGGTGTTTTTTCGATGGATCTTCTAAAGAAAATCACATTAGTTTTGCTCACAATTTCTGCCCTAAATATTTCGTGCCACTGGGTCTTTTCTTCACGCGCTTTTCTTCTGATTTGTTTGGCAGATTTCTAAGTGCGACAACGGATTTCTGGGCGTCATTTTTTGCATATTGCAATTTCCAGTGACCTTTTTTTGAGGCACGGGTTTTTTCCTATGTGTTTTTGGTGCCATCTTCATCATTCTTTTTGTGCACGTTTTTTTTGCTGGTTCGTGATTAGATTTCCTACAGAATTGTGGTGTCATTTTCATGGCATTTTGTCCTCCTAGCCGAGCGACCTTTGGCATTTCCATTTTATTTTTGGCGCAGATTTCTTTTTGTGGCTCTGTGTGATGATTTCCTGCACGCGTCAAGGGAGTGTGTCATATTTTTGACGGGTTTCTGAATAGACCAAGGGTTTTTAGAATTTCGTGAGCTGAAGATGTTTTTGCCAGGGTTTCCTGCAGATTTTGTGAATCCTCTAGGGTTTTGTGATAGATTTGGACTTTTTTTGTGGCTGAAATTTTCATGCAGATTTCTTGAGGAGTCATGGGCTCTTCTTTTTTTTGGATGGCTTTGTTGATTTTTCTAGGCATTATTTTGATCTTGAATCCGACCTAGGGTTTAGTTCTTGGTGTTTTTAATCTCTTTTCTGGGCGATTGTGTAAAATTGTGTTCTTCACTGTTCGTGGGCAGATTTTTCCAGTTTTCATGGTAGCCTGACGGGTTGTTTTTTGAGCCAGTTTTGTTAGAATTTTTCTAGGAAAAATAAAAATTCTTCAAAAAGTTTTTTGAAATATTTTTTGAAAAATTTGCTGTGTTATTTTCTTTTGAAAAATTTTTCTATAAAATTTTTGCTAAAGTTTTTTGAGGATTTGTTTTGAAAAAATCTTTTCTTTTTTAGAGTTTTCAAAGGTTTATTTGGAAAAATCTTACAGTTTTTTAGCCTCTTTTTTAGACAATTTTTGAAAAATCGTGAGTTGTGCCAACTGATCACAGGGTTACCTCGTTTTTTGTGCATTGGAAAATGGGAGGGATGGCTGCTTTGTCCAACGTCATGTTGGAAAGTACACAGAGGTTCAATGGGAAAAGTTATATTACTTGGAAGCGGAGGAAGCTCACAATTTGAGTGTTGGGAAAGGATCTGTAATCGCGAGGCGGTTATGCTTCTCCAGTTATCAGTCATCGATGATATGCTTCTAGAAGATTATGAATAAACTTGATTTATGTTTGTAGGATGACCATTAAGGGAGGGTATTCAAATATTAAATGTAATATTAATGGTCATCTTAGCTTTAGTTAGTCTTGAGTTAACTTAGTCATTTTTCAGCTATATTACACCGGCGTCGAGGATGGGGGATGCCGAAATGGGGGGATAGGTTTCCAGGACGAGGGGACAAAGGGGCCTCAATTTTGGGACGGCGGGGGGGTGGGATGAGGGGGTGTATATACTATATACTATACATATGGTACTTAAAATGCTAGTTATGAAAAGATGTATAAGACTATTAAGAAGTAAAATAGCAAAATTGCAAATGCCGAATTGAGATACTAAATAGTAAATACTTGAACGTTGAACATTGAACATTGAAGTTTTCAATATCGAATTCGGAATTACTAATTAGAAATTAGAATAGTAATGCTCAATACTACAATGTAACAATTGTCGAATCGGCAAATGGAAGATTTCTATTATATGATATCAAAAATATTTGATCATAAAGATGATTACAATGAGTAGCATGATATCAAAACAAGTACAAAATCAAAATGTCAAAATGTAGTGAAGGAGGCAGAGGCCTCTAATCATCCCTCGGGAGGTCGGCAAACTCCTCATCACTGGAACCACTGGACTCCCCAAGGTCAAGATCCGCCAAAGGAACACCAACGAGCCCTAAATATGAAGCATCCTCATCCTCATCAATCTATGATATCTCCTTTGGCTCTACATCCCATTGTGCTGCTGGGCTCTCCTTGTACACACGTGTCCTATGGTCAGTGATACGCAAGGCACTATGTACAACCACTAGCTTTTCTGCTCTCCTAGAGGTAAGTCCATTCCTCTTAAGAGAGTGGATGAAGCTATAAGTAGACCAGTTCCTCTCAGAAGTTGAAGAACTAGAAACCTGAGACAACAAACGAATGGCTAGTGTGGTAGTCAATGATTTCGGTCCATGACAAGTCCACCACAAAATCAGATCCTCCTGTGCCATAGTTCTTATGTCTGCCTTTGCCGCAGCCTTATAACTCCTAAGAGTAGCAAATTTCGTCCACTCAGTGCGAATGTTGCCAGTAGCTTCAACATCATACATCCTATCAATGCACTTGAAGAACCCTTCCTTCACCTCATCATCCTGAATCGGTGTAACTCTACTAGGCCTAGGCATGTACCACTTCGGATTCAATGCATAAGCAACCATGTGTAAAGGAGTGTTTAGGCTGTCCCATCTGCGCTGAATAATAGGCTGAATGGAAACATTGTAGAATGCTAAAGTGGGGTCCTTCTCTCGCACAACTACCCTCATCTGGCCAAGCATAGAATTAATGCACTCATACACCTCTCCAAGGTTAGGTGCATCCCCATCCCCATATCTGATGACCTGGACAACTGGTTTAATGATGGTGACTATATTTTGCATCATTCCAAAATGCATCACTCTTCACTATCTCCTTCACCCTCTTCCCCTGCTCTGCCCTGGCACCATCCCATCGATTCCATTCTTGCGTCATAACTGTGAGTTGCAGTGGCTCTTGCGACTCAAGCATTCTCTCCAAAAGAATGAAATAGGATGCATATCTAGTCTCAATTGGTTTCAAGAACTCCTTCACGAACCTCCTGTAGATGGCATGTGAAGTGTGGTGGTTGCAGATATACATCTACACATCTCTAGCATTGCTGACCACTCCTCTAATCCACTCAATCTTCCCCATGTCCTTGAGTGCATTGTTCATGGCATGCACACATGGAGTCCACCAAATATGTCTGTATGCTGCTTCAATAAGCCTCCTTGCAACTCTGCACACATGTGCTGCATTTGTCACTATTTGGACCACATTTTGTGGCCCAATCTCCTCAATAGCTGCCTGAAGGATCTCAAACTGAAATCAGCATCTTTTCGATGCCCTAAACAATCAACCACCCTTAGAAAGAATGGGCCCTCTGAGCATGTAACTATGACATTGATGAGTGGACAATGCCTAATGTCTGTCCACCCATCCATAACTATGCTGCATCCAGACTCCTCCCAACATGCCCTCATCATCTCCATCAATGAATTGATCTTGACATAGTTGTTGTCCAAGATCGTGGTCCTCAATTTGTGCTCACCTGGTGGCACATATGATGGTCCTCCCTTCGCCACCATCGACATCATTTCCTTATAATAAGGAGATTGAGCTACATGAAATGGGATTCCATTGGCAAAAAGAACCTACCAATGGAATCATCTATCTAATCCCTCAAGTGCACATTAAACAAATCAGCTATGGGGTTAGGTTGACTTTGCATCTTGCGTTTCCCCTTGCCCTGTTGTGATTTAGCTATAGTGCTATAAGTGGATGAAGGTCCTGAGACTAACCCTGACAATGTTCCTGTTCTCTAATGCGATGCAGGAGTAGAAATATGTGGCTGCCTCTGTATTTGCTGCTCCTGAATTTGCTGAATAGTCTAAATATGTTGCCTACCAGACAAACTAGTAGGCATTGGAATTCCCACGTTATCTGGAACACCCCAAAGCTTGTTGAACTCAATTCTGAATTTCAGATTTTTAGGGTCCTTCAAAAAGTCACATGCTCCACACCTTTTCCTGGCCAAAAGAGGAAGTTTGCATTAACTGTGGTGATGCTCCCAAACCAATCATCACCACAAATGTTGCATTTCCATTTCCTCGTACCACCACCTGATGACGTTGGGGCTGTTATTCTTGTTGCAAATTGTTTGAGAGAAGATTTGGGATTATAAAGACCCTTAGCCCACTTTGCTAAAAGATGGGAGGGGCAATCAGTAGCAACTGGTGCACTAGCTATGGAACTAGTTTGCCCTTCCGGATTTGACCCATGCTCACCCCCCTAATTGGGCTCATCCTCATGCTCAAGTTCATATTTTAATTAGCTTGCACTATGAGAATGAGTTTCCATCTCATCCTCACTCATTTCATGACTGCAGGAGCTCATTTTGACACTGCAGTTCACAAAATGAAAAAAAAATTCAATAGACACATAGTTTCAGCCTATGCCCTACTTTAAAATTAAAAACATAAAACTCTATATTTTAAATTTTTTAACAAATTTTAAATTGCAAAACAATCTAAATTAATTTAGAAAATGGAACAACAAGAAACGAAATAAGAAAATGAAACAAGAAGAAATGAAAAACATTGAAAATCAAAAAATAAAATAAAAAATCTGTTAAGAACCCTACCTTTTGCTTGAAAAATCTCTTCAACAAGGTGAACAATCTTCCTCCTCTTCCTCTTCTTGCTTCTTGACACTCCTCCAATCACTCTTTCCTCAACTCTTCACTCTTCTTCTTGCTGTAGCAAACAAGTAGAAATGCAAATGTGAATAAAAATGAAGATTGGAGGGCCTTTTGAAGGCATGGAAGAGTGTAGATGGGCCCCACATGCCCTTAGGGTTCAAATAGAACCAATAAAATAATTAAAAATGTGTTAAATTTTTTTAAAACGGACTTTTAATGTGGCGGCTGGGGGGGCGCTTGGGCATCTCAGACACTTGAGGGGCTCTCCAGGCATCTCCCTCGAGTCTCGGAGATGCCGGGCGTTTCTGCGTAGCCGTGGTGAGGGAAAAAAACTGTGGCGCTACCAGAGACTTGGGAACGCCGTCCCCACGTCTCTGGGACCTCGTTCCGGAAACACTAGGGCTTTGGGGGGGGGTCGCGTCCCCGGGGTTCACTGTTTTTTAGTAACTTTTGTTTACGCTTTAGTTGTTTTAGCATATTTTTTATTTCTGTTTTAGTTCGCTTTAGTTAACGATTGTTTATTTTTAGAAACATCGTCTTGTAATTTTCTATATAAGGAGCCTTCATCTCCTTTTGTAATCATGCAATTATGAATATCAATTATCTTTTCAATAGCTATATATACACTTTCTAGATCAGCCATTGAGGAAGATCATGATTACGTTGGTGGTGACCTTTTGATAGAGCATGATGATAACCTAGTTTTTACACATGGATGTAATGGAGAAGAGGCCAAGAAGGAAGCTGATTTGGAGGTGCATGATTATGAAGACCAATCAGAAATTTTGCATGGAAGTGTTGGGTCTCCTAAGTCACATCCTTTGGAAGGTCCACTAAGAGTAAACGAAAGTATGGTTTCACAACTCTAACCCATTTTGATCATGTTTAGAAGGTGATGGCAAGTTTGTGTTGGAAAGCTCTAGGAAATCATGACGGTTTTGAGGGAGGTCTATCTCTTGCCGACTTGCACAAACTCAAGCAGACCTTGGTGGTAGTGAAATCAAACTACCTACACTTACTTGCAGATAGAGATCATCTCCTCACACTTGGTGAGATATATTTTGATGCCTTGAGAATAAAAGAAGGTGAGGTGGATAAGCTTTGTGAGGAGTTGAGCATGGTACACTCATCATCATACATAGCAGAATTTCAGACTTCTATGTCAGCGACATTCGATGAAAAACAATGCAACATGAAGGTGGCAAAATGTGGAGACATGGAGGAAGGACTTGAAGGGGCCTATGATGAAGTTAGAAGAGACACATACACATGAAGATTCAGTTTGTAACCATCGGATAGAGTTTGTGACACATGGTACACTTTATTTTCAGTTGGAGACGTCTCGTGGACCAGGACTTGTTTATATCCATCCACTCATGGAGAGGGAGATGATTGAGATTGAGGAAGACATTGCACTTGGGCATAAGGTAAGGACTGATTTTCTTATGTATGACAGCAGTCCCTTATCTTTATATCATCATGATATAACAGCCATGAGGATCAGCCTTGAGGCTTGTGATTTCCCTTGGGAGACTCATGTTAGATCAAGACTTGATGCAACAAGGAGGAAGAAGATGTTTGAGGTGAGTGAAGACACTATGGAAAGGTACGATAGCTGTTCTGATTTTCTGATTTGGAACAACAGTCTTTGGTTTTTGCATAATCTTGAGTTGGCAGCTCCTACTCATGAGGATGATAGTAAAAGTCTTCTTCTATTGTTGGCATTCATTTGGGAGACAAACATGAGGTCTTATTTGTGTGTCCAAGACACAAGAAAACCAAGTTAGTACAACATGGCATGGCAGAGGCAAAGAAGATTCAAAGCATGTGGCATATGAGGAATGAGCCTTGTATGGTGGCTAAGCAAGTGGAGCAATCAGGTTTGAGGTATGATTCAGAATTCCTTGAGTGTTTACATAGCTTGCTTCATGAGGTTTTGGTGTCACCTCTTTCAAAGAGCCATTTGAAGGCTTACATCATAAATGTGGATGTGCATGATATTTATGGAGCTACCATTGACAAGTATGATGCAAATGTTGATTTCATGATTACAAACAGCGATGCAATATCTTCACATGATATTGGTAGTCAAATGGTGATTGAAATACTTTAAGGGGATATCATTGGTAAGAGGCTTTATCTTGTTGATCTCCAATTTTTCATGGCTAGGTATGAAATAGGGATGATAGATGCAAGGTACACAGGACGTTTGACATTGCATAATGGTTTTATTATTCCTTGCTTCATGAGATCATCATTATTCGAAGGACACATGGAATTTAATGTTTTGATTTCACCTAAGGCTTATTGTCATGATGGAGATTGTGTTACATTGAGTTACCCTTGCATAATGCATACATTTCCAAACATGGGTACTACTTATGCGGAGTTGGGAGTTCACGATAGATGGACGAAAGATTGTCTTGAGAGTTTTGATTGATAGTGTACCAAAGACGGTGATTACCACAGGGATGGAGGTTTGTTTTGTGCATGATGAAGTAGATGGTTTTACATGTTGCATGATGTTTTCACTTCCAATCATGAGTCATCGTCCTTATGAGAATTTGGGGAACATGATAATCGGAGTAGCGTAGTGGTCTTCTGTGAAGACTAAGGTATGTGATGGTGAGTTTGCTGATTACATGTTGAGAATTATTGTATTACTATTGAGGAGAGATAAGGAGATGCTATTTACAGATCTCTTGTAGCATAGTGTTTCAGATAGTAGAGTTTGTAGATTTCGGAGATTGATATAGGATCCTGGAAGTTGGTATTGGGCATTCAGGTATCGACTGCTTGGGACAAGCAATCTTTGGTAAGGGAGGACTGTAATGTCCCCATTCTTTTGAGGAATAGCAAATATTGATATTTAGCTTATTTTATTCTCATAAGCTAAATAATGGAGTTAGAAGGAAATAATAATTAAATTAATTATTTTAAAGTTATCTATTTTAAATAAATATCAAAAGGATAACTTTATTTAATTAATTTAGTTAAAGTGACAAATACAAAATAATAAATATTATAAAGTCACTTTATTAAATATTATAAAGACTTTATTAAATACTATAAAGTCACTTTATTAAATAAAGTGTTCTTCTAGAAGTTTGAGAAGGTTACATTGGATTACTATAGAAGATTCAGTCGGGCCTTTAAAAAGATATGAGAGCAAGTCATTTGGACATCTTGGTTTTGGTATTTTCTATCAAAGAATTTTGGAGAGCTTGTGTTTACAGGTTCAGCTCTTCTGAGGACGAAAACCCTTAGAGGAATAAGTGGTAGTGGACAAAAACCCATTGCCATTCGAGGTGGATCCATCTAGGGTTCACAATTGTGCTGATTTGGCGAATTTTGTAAAGATTTGAGGGGTTGTTATAAGCAATTATCTCTGCAGATTGAACTAGGGCAGATTTGTGTTCATTGGCATCTTCATTCTTGGGAGATTCACTTTCAGATTTGTGCAAGTTATCAACAGCAGTTTTCTGAGTCGTTTTAGAGGGCACATTTGCATACCTTTTTGAGGGTTCAAACCCTAAATCTGGGTGCCAACCTTTGGGACACGATTTGGGGGTTCAGTTGCATTCATTTGGCATCATTGAACAACAAATATTGCAGACCTGTGCGCCCACTTGATTCAGCCTTTTTGGTGTTGTGGAGATTCATTGCCATAGGGTTTCAAGCCCTAGATTGAGCGCCACACCTTGGAGGTCTTTTTTCATCATTTAGAGGTCAAATTTGTATGAAATTTGGTATGTATAAAATTTAGGGTTTATAGCAGGTCGTAGCTGGGCATGTTTGGCATGTTTGGCCTTAATATTGATTGTATTTGAAGACTTTATATTTCTGAAGTTGTAACAGCAGACTTCCAATCTGAGTTTCCCATCATTTTGATAACATTTTGGTATTGAATCATTGTGTAATTCAACTATGACTTTGGCACATGTATTGGCATGATTGTTATGATGTTTATGGCATGTTTATTGATTTTAGGTGATCAGATTAATGTACAGAAGATTAAAACAAAAATCAGACAAAATGACACAGCATGTACCCTGGGAAAACCCTCCACTTGAGGGAGAAAAACCCAGCAACAAAGATCTCTCTTATATATGATTCAACAGAGGCAATTTACAGATTACAATAATGGTCTGACACAGGACCGATATCTGATAATAACAAATTAATAACATCTAGATAGCACCTGGCAGAAGTTCGCTTGGCAATAATGAGTCTTTGCATTAAGCACTGGTAAATTCATTCATCACTGAACTGACTAATATCGCCGATCTCTTTACATTTGCAGTGAATGCACTTATCATTGACTGTGACGCACCTTTTTCATATCATATTCGCCCTTGATAATGACGAATTTCTCTTGATGACAATGACGCTTCTCAAAACAATATTCACACTTTTCTGTTACCTGCTCTAGAAGTATTCGCCTTTTATAATGACGAACTTCTCTAGATTGCAGTTCTCTGCTATATTCGCTTGATCAGTGATCTGATCTCAGAAGTATTTGCACTTGTCTATATCGACTGGGAGAGAGCTATCGAGAATATGTCTATGTATGATGAACAGGCTTGAATTCGAATATATATCAATTCATTACATGTCGGCCTCAATACATTTCAAAATCCTTTTACAAATGTCGGCCTTTAATAAACATTTCTTAATGAAAGATAAATAACAAAAGAACTTTTATGTCGGCCCAAAAAATAAATACAATTTGAATAGCCTATGGCTATCATTCAAATTTATTTATCACTGCGAAGCTGAGCTGGAAGGAGCTACCGAAGCTGTCACAACATTAACACTCCCTCTCAGCTAGGGAGGGAACTTCCAGCTGCAGATTATCTCCACATGAAGTTCATCTGCCACTACTGCCTGCAATCAGATATAAAGAGAGATATATCACCTCAATGTGATATTAACCATCACATGGTTAAGTACTTAGTGTTCATCACTTGCGTGATGGTGTCACCTCAAAGTGACTTTCACCATGGCTCTCCTAGAGGGTGAAACACAAGTACAGAAAGATCATCACGGACTCTCTCACGTGATGTTGTCATGGAGTCACACACATGACATCCACCATGACTCTCTCAGAGGGTGGAGACGAGGGCTTTCACCTCAAATTCTTCCGTCACAGAAGAAGATGCAATAGTAAGTACAAGTGTTCATCACTTGCGTGATGTTGTCACCTCAAGTGACTTTCACCATGACACTCTCAGAGGGTGAAACACAAGTACAAGATATGTCATGGAGTCGCACACATGACATCCACCATGACTCTCTCAGAGGGTGGAACCGAGGGCTTTCACCTCAAATTCTTCCGTCACAGAAGAAAGTGCATTAACAAGGGATTTCACCTCGAACTTCTCTCACAGAGAAGAACTCATTAAGCAAGGCTCACTGATACTGAGACTCATACTCAGTCAAGGCTGGATTCTCCACCATACCAAGCTTGTCTCGAAAGTACACGAACTTTACCCTGGCGAGAGGCTTGGTGAGAATATCTGCCGTCTGCTCATCAGTGCTAATGTACCTCAACTGTACAGCCTTTCGCAGTACCATATCTCTGATATAGTGGTACTTGATCTCAACATGCTTGGTTCTGTCATGAAACACAGGATTGACAGAGAGCTTCACACAACTCTGATTATCACAATGAATAATGGTGGGCTCCATTGATTGTCCAAACAATCCTGCAAGGAGCTTGCGAAGCCACACTGCTTCTCGAGTTGCCATGCAAGCTGCAATATACTCGGCCTCTGCTGTACTCAATGCTACAGAAGACTGCTTCCTGCTGCACCAGGAATCATGGCAGAACCCAAACTGAAGCAACAACCAGAGGTGCTCTTCCGATCTATAACACAGCCTCCCAATCAGAATCAGTGAAACCAAGTAACTCCAAGTCTGCATCTGAAGTATACTTCAACCCATATCCAACTGTGCCACGCAAGTATCTCAGGATATGTTTAGCTGCAACAAGATGTATCTGTCTCGGATCACACATAAACTGGCTAAGTGCACTCACTGCATAGCAAATATCAGGTCTAGTGTTAACTAGATACATCAAGGATCCAATCAGCTGTCTGTACAATGTAGGATCCACCAAATCTGAACTAGCTGCAGCCTCCTTCAGTTTATGAAGATTGGTCTCCATGGGAGTAGACATGGATTTGCAATCCATCATGCCAAATCTCTTAAGTATGTCAATGGTGTACTTCCCTTGATTTAAAATCATACCATCTGGCCTCTGCCAGACTTCTAAACCAAGGAAGTAATGCATGAGCCCAAGGTCCTTCATCTCAAATTCAGAAGTTAAATCCTTCTTACATTCAAGAATCAGGTGATCTTCTCCAGTGAGGATTAGATCATCAACATATAAAACCAAAATTAATGCATCACCATTGATTACCTTGAAGTAGAGATTTGAATCAGCATCATTCTTCAAGAAACCCAGGCTTGATAGATACTGATCAATCCTTTCGTACCATGCACGAGGAGCCTGCTTAAGACCGTACAAGGCCTTCTTCAACTTGCAAACGTGTGACTCCTTCCCATGAATCTCAAATCCATCAGGTTGCTCTATGTAAACCTCTTCCTCAATTACTCCATTGAGAAAAGCTGTCTTCACATCCATCTAATGAATCTTCCATCCTTTAGATGCAGCAATAGCAATGATGGTTCAGACAGAAGTGTAGCGAGCAACAGGAGCAAAGGTCTCATCATAGTCAACTCCCTCTTTCTGAGAAAACCCTCGAGCCACAAATCTTGCCTTGTGCTTCTCAACGCTTCCATCTCTGTAGAGATATAGGGTTGTCCTCTTCGACCTTATCCCAGAACACACTATTTTATTCTCAGCAAGTCATAGAACTCCCTCTGAAGGTTAAATCTACTTTTTCCAAGAGATGTCTTCAGCCATCCACTCGGTCCCATGGCTGCATGATGTGTCTTCATACTTCAACCTGCAGAAGGCTGTCTCTTACACTTCTTGGTATGTCATGGAACTCAACTATCTTGAAGAGAATACCATTGCTGGAAGCATTCATGATGAATATCTCAAGGTGAACAGAATTAAAAAAAAATGGATTAAACAAATCAACCTATAAGAGAAATACATCAAGGAATCAGAATGAAGGGATAAAGAAACTTATCTTTAATGTGTTCTGATATATCCTGCTTCCATCTTTTGCTCCTCTCAAGAGTGTTAAACTCAGCATCAACAAGAGACAGTCTGCACAATTATAGATTTCTTACATGCAGCCAGCAAGTTCAGTATAGGACTAGCCTTCTCAAGGCACCATTGCAATCCATGAACATAGAGAGAGATGACGATGTGATCATCACAACGAAATTTCATTTTACTTTTCATCTCAGAGTCACACTCAGAGATCTGGACTACAAAATGCAACGAGAGATGACATCTGCCAAGGATCTCTATCACACATGTTTTAAGTAAGAAATGCATCTGCCAAAGATCTCATGCCAGTGATTACTATCATGAATTTTACCAAATATTCATGTTCAAGTAACAATGTCAGACCTACTCATCTTAGCAGATTGAAAAAATAAACAAAAAATACTTATCTGAACTATTCAACAGATGTAGAGTGCTAGTTCCAAGTCTGGGAAGCTCAGTCAAGGCTCTATTCGATGAACTTTGCCTAGATGCTCTATTTTGATGGAAGCCTGTAATGTCATGACTGGAACAGCTTCTAGCTGGTTCTTCACTCAACAACAACCTCCATGGTTTCTAAGCTATCCCACAACCTCACAGCCTTATCTGCCAGGGTACTAGGTTGCATGAGGGTTTTCTCAGATCTGCGTAGGTTGCATGAGGGTTTTCTCAGATCTGCGACCTTTCAAAAGACCCACGACTTGACTATGATGCTCACGTGATCTCTACAGGCCAAAAAAAGGATTCCATGACCACTTCTAATGGCCCACGATCTCCTGTACCAAGTGACTTTCCTCCTCCTGCCCTCACAGAAGTGGAGTCGGAAGGTACACTGCTTGAAAATGCTGAAAGAGACAGATATTGAATCCTCAACCTTCAAATTATGCATCATCCTGACAAGCTAAACAAATTGGATAAACTGAATGCAATAATCTGATCACGATCCTCAAACCCGCTCTGATACCATATTGATTTTAGGTGATCAGATTAATGTACAGAAGATTAAAACAAAAATCAGACAAAATGACACAGCATGTACCCTGGGAAAACCCTCCACTTGAGGGAGAAAAACCCAGCAACAAAGATCTCTCTTATATATGATTCAACAGAGGCAATTTACAGATTACAATAATGGTCTGACACAGGACCGATATCTGATAATAACAAATTAATAACATCTAGATAGCACCTGGCAGAAGTTCGCTTGGCAATAATGAGTCTTTGCATTAAGCACTGGTAAATTCATTCATCACTGAACTGACTAATATCGCCGATCTCTTTACATTTGCAGTGAATGCACTTATCATTGACTGTGACGCACCTTTTTCATATCATATTCGCCCTTGATAATGACGAATTTCTCTTGATGACAATGATCGCTTCTCAAAACAATATTCACACTTTTCTGTTACCTGTTCTTAGAAGTATTCGCCCTTTTATAATGACGAACTTCTCTAGATTGCAGTTCTCTGCTATATTCGCCTTGACTGTGATCTGATCTCAGAAGTATTTGCACTTGTCTATATCGGACTGGGAGAGAGCTATCGTAGAATATGTCTATGTATGATGAACAGGCTTGAATTCGAATATATATCAATTCATTACATGTCGGCCTCAATACATTTCAAAATCCTTTTACAAATGTCGGCCTTTAATAAACATTTCTTAATGAAAGATAAATAACAAAAGAACTTTTATGTCGGCCCAAAAAATAAATACAATTTGAATAGCCTATGGCTATCATTCAAATTTATTTCACTGCGAAGCTGAGCTGGAAGGAGCTACCGAAGCTGTCACAACATTAACATATAGCAGGTCGTAGCTGGGCATGTTTGGCATGTTTGGCCTTAATATTGATTGTATTTGAAGACTTTATATTTCTGAAGTTGTAACAGCAGACTTCCAATCTGAGTTTCCCATCATTTTGATAACATTTTGGTATTGAATCATTGTGTAATTCAACTATGACTTTGGCACATGTATTGGCATGATTGTTATGATGTTTATGGCATGTTAAATGGCTGTTATAAGTGTTTGATTAAGTCTGAAACAGAAAATCAGAATTGCAGAAACTAGGGTTTTAAATCAGATTTGAAAATCAGAAAATTAGGGCAAAAATCAAAACCCTAAAATCAAAAAAATAGCAAATATCTTGTGTGGAATATTGAAGACTTGGATGTGCGAGTCTAGACAGTCCAGCACATTTCAGATTTTGACGCTTGAGTCCCAGCAAGTACTATGATGTTGGCCACAGCAAATAACTTTAAATATTTTCATCTATTTCATGTTAGAATTGTAGCTATATATTCAGAAGACAAAATGCAAAGAACTTATGGTCCATTTTCTAGAATTGAAAACTATGCGTAGAAAGTCAACATAAAGATTAATCCATTCAATCTCGTTTTGACTGTTTTTATTCTAGTTATTTTGAATTTTTAAGGTCTTGAGCACACAGAAACGATTTATTTTCCCTTTGAAGGATATTTAGAGCATTAGAATTTCTATCAGCAGTAGAAAAAGAACTTATAATAATGCACAGACATTTTTTATTTTGAAATATTGTAGTTTTTCAAAATAATATGGAAAACAATTATATAACATTTTGATACAAATGTACTTGTGGAAGAAAGCACCCATATAAAAGGTTCATGCTGATTCCAGCTTGTGTAATTCTGCAATTTACCAATCCATTGCCTAACTCTGAATTCATGCTTTGGGATGTGCTTGCATTTGTTTTCTCACTTCCAAACAAATTCAGTGTGGATATTCTCATTCTTCTGAAGGAATTATTTGGTAATTTTATGTTAACCGTTCAACTTCAGTCCAGCATTTACTGTATATTTTGGGGGTTTGAATAATGAATAATGTGCATTTATTAGCTTCTAGAACACATGCATTTTTCATTTGAGGTCAGTAAAATTATATAATGGCTGTGCAGATGCGAGCAAGATTGGCAGGGGGACATTTTCGAATGTTGAATGAGAAGCTTTACACTTGCAGGTACAACAAGCACCTGAACTGAACAAATGTATGGCATCTTTTTATGTTATTTAGGTTGGCCAAGAATCTGATGGTAACTCAAAATATTTGGATTAGGACATCAACATGGATATTCTTGATATTCATGAATGGTGTAATAGGCAGTGGTGCTGATATGTTCCTTTCCATTTCTTAAGCGACTTTATCAAATGGTTTTGACAATTCATTGCAAATTTTTTGGCTCCTTTATTCTTCTTAGCATTTTAATCAGTTGAGCAATGAAGTTCTTAAAACAGTTAAAGGCTTATATTTCCTTAATTTAAATTATGGTGTTTCTTTTGTGCAGAGGCAGCGAGGCATATGATCTATTCAAGAATGATCCTTCTTTATTTAATGTGGTAACATAAACGGTCTATCTTGCTTTCATCATTTTTTTTAATTTTTTGTTTTAAATTCTAATCTATTGTTATAATTACTGTTTTTTATATCATTTTTGGTTTTTCATGCTTCGTTGGGTTAGATCATAAGAAATTGAACTAGCACCTGTTTTCACAGAGGTGAATCAATTATTTCCACGTATTTCATCATTTTATACATTTAGGCACCTGACCGTTACCTTGATGCAGAATAAGAGTTCCAATGTTTATAGTTTAGTTTGCAAACATTTGTTTCAAAGTTCAGAATCCCCATCAGTTCTTTCGGTAAATTCAAGTTCTATTTTATGGATATTTGACCAATGTCCACCCTCAATACCAGTACCTGGTCGTCAGACAGCTGACTCAAAAAATACGTTGACCTCTTCTTAACAGTTGTGACAATTTACTTAATGCTCAAACAATACTGTTCTACTTGGAAAGAGATTATTATTACTATTATATATGCTCTATTGAAATGGGTCTCTGTCCAATGAATGAGGCCCATGTGAACATTATAAATACAGTACAAGATAGACTCTATAGACTAACGGCATATACAGCAAAGATTTTGTAGGTAAGCTTCTAATTTTTTCAATCTATGGCATGTGGCTTTGCAGTCTTCTTACAGACTAATAACACCTGCATTTTCTTGTCAAACCTGAAAGGCTATAAAGCATAAAGGCTTGTGGTATCTAAAATTTTAGCTTAAACATCTGTATGAAATTCTGGAAATTAGAAGCATCTGATGTGATTTGACTGCCGAAATTGATATTTTCCCATGGATAATACGCCTTTATTTTATCATGATTTGAAACCCTACACTTAAGTTTCCTCTCCGTTGGAAGATGGATTATTCCCAAGAAAATATATCTTAGGCTGGAAAACAACTGTTGCATTTGACGTGCTTATGATGTAATTTCTCTAATTCCCTCATTTGATAAAGCTTGGTCAGTTCTTGGTGAGGCTAATGTGCTTTGGTTTGCCTTATCGTGATCAAATGAGGTTGTTGCTCATCAGGTATAAAGTCATCAAGTGAAGTGGTGATGGCTGCATAGTCGTTTTTCTTCATCTAATATCAAAGCATTTGAGAACTTGAGGTTCTCTACACCAAACATAAGATACATAACCTAGAAAATGAGGAAAGGGCATTTAAAAGTATACTGCATTAACAATCTTTTATGGTCTACAGCAGTTGTGGCCATAGATTGTAGACTTGGTGATTACTCACAAGCAAAAAAATAAAAACAATTTACTTGGGTGGGAACTTGCGACACTGTTTTTTGTGTTTTTATTTTTGAGCAAATTGACTGTCGAATGCAGGATGACTATCATGTTGGAAAAATATATCGAAAAAACATGCAAAAAATGCTGAAAACGCACGGTTTTGTGGTCTTTTCACTGTGTTTTTGAATGTATTATGTTGCCAAGTTTCTTCTATGTTCAGGCACCTAGGGTTTTCTACTTGTTGAGTGAAGATTTTTTTGCACATACAATTATCTGGGGACTGATTTATATTTTTTTAAGGAATTTAAGTATTTTAAATTTTTTATAAGTTATAGAGTTTAGCTGAGTCACCGAGTCTGAGTTGAATTTGGGGCTGCCAAGTTTTTTGCCGAGTTTGAGTTTATGAACTATGGTTGTGGCCATAGTTTTTTTTTGGATTCTCTACTCAAATAAGTATAATCTAGATAGTTGAAAACTTGGATTATCATGCCAATGTGTGCTATGACTACTAGTGCATTTTCTAAATTTGCTCTAGGAACTTGATGCTTTCTATTGAACATCTATTCCTCACAGGTATTTCTTTTCAAACTATAGTGTTGATGCTAATTATTCTTGTTAGAATTGTGAAAAACCACAAAACGACGAGCCACAGGATCAAACAACAAACAAATACACCTTCCACGCAAGAGATCTGCAAACAATATGTGCAATATTCCTCAAACAAGAAAAAACTACAAAAGCAAGAGACTATCAAAAGATATGAAAGCTCGAGAGATAATTACAATGAGGGTTTAGTGCTATATAGGAGCAAAACCTTAAAGCATAAAAGCACTCCTGAGTTTAGCTTAAGTGCATGAGAATAAATTAGACTAATAATCCATTAAAGAGTAATTAATTATTAACTAATGCATGATTACTCTAACACCCCCCTTAAGATGAACTTAGGGAGTAGCTAAAAACCCTAAAAAGAGAATGCATTATGGGTCTCGACAAACAAGGCTTGGTGAGGTACCCATGTATAAACAAAAGATCTCTCACAACTGGAGAAAAGGAGAAAACCATTGTGGGAGAAAACTCCTCTCCAAAAAAGAGAAAGGTGAATGAAGGATTGAAAAAGTCTCCAGATCAAGGTGTGAAGGATTGAGAAGCCTCCAACCAAACAATGTCCCAAACAAGAAAGGAACATGTAGAACATCACTAAAGCACGAAGCTGGAGACTGCTGTCGAATGATGACTGATATAGTGCTAAAATGAAGAACCTCCTCTGAAACAAATGATGATCAGGATCAAGATAATAAGAATCTACATGAGTGCCTCAATGACACTACTCGAATCAGATGGCAAACAAAGGCAAAGCATCTAGAAATCGAAGGTACAAATGTCAAGATCAAGGAGACTATACTCCATGAGTTCCCCCAATGACACTACTGGAATCAGATGGCAAACAAAGGCAAAAATTTGAAGGTCGAAGATACAGGTGGTACATGAATTTACATGAGTGACCCTAACGACACTACTCAACATGCAAGATGCAAGTCGACAATATAGGTACCAATAGTCTAAAGAACACTGATCACGAGAGAGACAATAATATGTATGAGTGTCCCCAACGACACTACTCGAATCAGATGGCAAACAAAGACAAGCATCTAGAACTCAAACAATACATGAAATTGTATGAGTGACCAAAAACGACACTCCTCAACAAGCAAGATGCAAGTTTAAAATACAGGTACCCAGTAGTCTCTGATCAAATGAAAATGGAAGGTCACCTCTAGAAACATGAATGCAAGAGTGTCCATATGTAAAAGCTCCAACTCGCTGAAATGCATGTAACCAACCGTTGATGTATGCTGCATCTAAAAGTACATATGAACAAGAACTAGATACATAGATTACTCAAACTGTGAAACCAAAGAAGCATTAACACCAACAATATAAACCCCCCCATAAGTACAAGACAGGTACGTTGAAACTAAGTGAAACCAAGAAGTGCATGTAGGAGAAACAACCTACAAATAAAAGGGTGTGCAAACTAAGACACACACATGAGGCAAGAATCACTGAGATTCCTTGTCATGGAAGGAACACTCACTTGACAAAGGTGTGATGGCAAACCAAAGGCAAACATCAACCCCCCCATGGCACTTTATATTATAGTGCGAGTACAAAAGGCATGACAGGATGTGCAAAATCCCCAAAACTTATACACCAGAATGGCAATTTATCTCAGTGCGTCTACAAAAAAGAATGTGTATGAAAAGATGTCTACAATGCCCAAATAGGACAGAATATTGGAAACATAGAGAACAGACAAAAACGAGTCATCCCAGGCAAACGAAAAGTTTCTAGGAGCCAAGACATCCAACTAATTCACCAGAGTGTGAAAACACAAAACATGAATAAAATGTACTTGAAGATCAATCTAGAAAAAGTGCATAGATGGAAATGAAGACCTCTGAAAGACAGTTCCAATGCCGCTAGAATCATGAAAAATGAAGAAACTGGTCAAAAGTTACGAGCTTGAGACTGAAAATAGCACCTTTGAATTCAACAGGTTGTAGAATGCACCAGCAAAAAAAAAAGGTGATGAGACCCACACCACTAGAAAGCTGGAGGAACCAACTTTTCGACGATTCTCGTTCATCAAAAACCGACATCGTACACCCAAGTTATGGCCAAAAGAAACAGATACTCCCTTTAGGACACAAAGGGGTCTTGAAGGGGCCATAGGTACATGCCATACTATTGAGGTCAGTAGAATATTCTCTAGAATATTTTGTTCGCTGGGAAAAAGCGCCTATCCTTGGTAAAACTCGCCAGAAAAATAATTTCTGCCGGAATATTCTGAGGAATCTGAAATATTCCCTCACCACCACTAAAAATCTAGATTTTTTTATTTTTTAAAAAATAATTTAAAAAATAAAATAAAAGGGCATACACCAAGGCCACCCAAGATCTAATGATCAACATGACAGCATTTTCCTACTTTGAAAGCCACTATGACAACATTTCCCATAGGGGGCAGCCTTGTCTAGGAAGCAGGTGGGGCCCTAAAACTTGTCAGGAAGATTCTTAACAGAGGTTCCATGCTTAGAAATGTACATCTCTCAGGGAGTAGCAGAGCATATGTATTTTCATTCAAATTCACAAGGTCTTGATACAGATAGTTGAAATTAACATCACAACTTGGAATAATGGAATGGTTTCACCTAGTAAATGGATAGATGGGATCTATATATTGATAGAGATGGTTGGTAATAGCATGTCAGAGTGTCCCAAGAGATCTTAGCTTTTAACTTGCAAGGTAAGTGCCAAAATTAACAACCAACTTTTTGTTCTTGAATGATAGAAAAAGATAAATAAATTGCAAGAAATAGACCACTTTCACTTGATAAAAGGTTGATTTTTGATCATATGTGAGTCCCAAAGACTACCATTGACATGTAGCAGAAAGCTAGAACTAAAAATCATTTGTTTAGGGTCTCAAATCAAGAACTTGCAGCCTACTAGGTGGCCTTGATCTTGTCTAACAACCAACAACGTGGCTTTGACCCCCTAGGGTGTGTTTGACCTTGTCAGACTATTACTTGCAACTTTCAGGAAAGCTTCTTCATCACTTTTGAGGGATACTTTCTGTAATGGAGTGAATTTGCACCCCTCGCAAATTCCTCCGTTTGCATCCCCTCACCTTAGAAAAATTAAACCCAGTGATGCTATTCCACTTCATCCATCTACTTCCCACCCACTTGGCAACTATCTTTAGTGTCGATGGGGGAATTTTTGTTGGGGATGCAAGCGTAGTGCGTGGAGGTCTGCGCGGCGCACTGTCGTCTTGACAGGATTCATGCCTTTGAAATTTGCAGAGGCGTTACACTTCTCCATTAGCGACAAAGAGTAACACCCTTGCGCCCTTGATCAACCTCAAACGACTCTTTTGGGCTGCTATTCATGCTAAAACAAGGATTCATTCCTCCAAATTCGGGCTTCTTCAAGCTTCTTCACTTTCACTTCACGTTTCTACACACTTTTGAGCTTTTTCACAGCACTCTCCACCATTATTGTTGCGGCAACAGTGGCACTTCCAAGCTTGTGAGCTCGCATCTCCCTTCACGTGCTCGAGGGCACCTTGTTTGGGAGGTGATATCAACTTTATATAGCATTGTCATTTGATTTCGTAGTATAGTGTTGTTACTATTGCTTGGTTGTACTTTCTTCCATTACTTTCTTTATTGCATTTTCTATCTCATGGCTATTTTGGCTGTCTGTGGAGGTGGGAACACTGAAACGGGGGTTTGACTGCAGCAAGGCCTGAAACAGCCCCAACATTTTTCCCCGTTTTGCTGTGTGTAGGTTTTTTGTTCGTGTGGAGCTTGCGGGAGGCTAGACCATTTGTAAGTTGTGTTTCTATCACCTTTTCATTCTTGTCAACCTCTCCTTTAAAGTTAAAGTATTCTCCTTGTTGTCTTAGCCATTTAATTAGTTCCAGTTTTGCGTTATCGCTTAGAATCACATTTACTAGGTAGAATAGCTAAAACTCTATTAGTCTTAACTATATTTTGTACTTTATTTGTATGGATGCTAGCGCCTGACCGGGACACTAGCGCATTGCGTTGTTGTCTGTCTTTTGCGCTGGGGTCCTTTGGTAGAGAGCTGTCGGATCTCGGTTTTGACTCGAGAATTAGCTCATCTGGTTCTCTAAACGTCTTGGGTTGACAGAAGGATAGTGGCAGAGCAATTGCCCTTCCTTTTCACCCTCCTGAAACACTAAACTTGCCTTAAACAATCCTTAGTGTGAGGTAGATCAAGGCAGCTGATCGTTCTAGACCTTCCAGTGACCTGGGGTCCTAAGCGTTCGGTCCCTCTCTACATTTTGGTGAACCTGAAATGAACCTTATAATATGCGTTTCTTTGTGTTGAGGTTCTCTTCCTCGTGCTTGCATGGGTTGTGAGCTTGCACATTGTGAAGCTTTATGAGCTTCACAACTTAGTCTACAACCTCTAGATACATAGTTAGGAGTATGCGACATCAACACCTAGGAATGGACTTTATGAGGGTCACTTCGGCTCTTGCCTCTCAGGAGATGGTATTGGCGACTGAGACTAGTTACTTCGACGAAACCACTCGCACCCCTACGCCTCTTGCTTCCCCTTCACCTTCGCCTTTGGACGAGAATGAAGCCATCCCTATTCCTACAGAGCATCTCATGGCTCTAGATAAGAGGCTATTGGATCTTGCAAATCACTTAAAGAAAGACCAAAGCATGGCTAGGCCTTCAAGGGTTGCAAATGAGATTAGGTATATGTTAGGAAAAGATCGTACAGGCATAGAGTTTCTTCGTGGCATTACCAACTTAGTGCAAACATATGTCCCCTCTTACAACCCTTGGTCAAGCATTACTCGAAGTCATGAGCATGACGCCTATGAAAGACAGATTTGTGTTTCGATGCCCATGACGTTAGAATGCATGGTTGAAACGGGCCCTTTTGTTAACATCTTCGCTCTTGATCCCCCCCCCCCTACTATCAAAGCAAGTAGGGTACCTCTAGGATTTGAGTTTCTTCCTCCTGGGGGTAACCCTGCCTTTGGTAGTAGAATCTCCAGTGGAATGGGGGCTGGTGGTTTTGGAATGTCTGGCGGTGGCTCTGGTGGTGGCTATGGTGGTGGCTATGGTGGTGGTTCTGGCAGAGGCCACGTTGGTGGCCCTAACGGTGGTTTCGGCAGTGGTTCTGGAGGTGGTTTTGGTGGCGGTGGTTCTGGTGGAGGTTCCATTGGTCCTTTGTCATCTTCTGACCCTATTTTGAATGCTCTCCTACAGAATATGGGTCAAATGCAAAACTAGTTGGTGAATCTGTCTTAGTCCTCTGTCCAACCCATCTTTCAACCCTTCTTTTGACATAACCCTTTGTCAGTGACAATTTTGAACACTACATTCCCTCAGGGGATGGAAATTCCAACGTTCCATGGGGTTTTGGGGACGGGGACGGGGGGATGGTAGGGGATGTATTCGGGGACGCGGGGAGAGGGGTTCTAAGATTTGGGGCGGCGAGGGGGGCAACAGGGTGTTGAAATACATATAGTACTTGAAAAATAGTTATAAAAAGATGTATAAGTATAAGAATTATACATCTTGGAGACAACTAGGAGTCCCCTAGATGTCTTGAGGACACCCCAGTGTCCTCAAAGTCCTAGTAGAGTCTTGGAGACACAACACTGGTGGTGGGAGGGTGGCGTTGGTGGTGGGCTGCTATGGGGATGTCCCCCCCCAAGTCCCCAAGTCTTTGAGACGTCTCTGTCTAGGAAACGAAAGGTTTTTTGGGGGGGACACGTCCTCGTGGAACACTAGGAAATTCCTCAGTTTGAGAAATACGGTGGTAAAAGAGATCCTCAAACACACGTGTTAGCTTTTAACACGATGTGTATGGATTTCTTTCACCACGACACTCTAATGGCCAATCTCTTCCCTCTATCTCCCAAGGATATAGCACTAGAGTGGTATTGTTCCTTGCCTGCTAATTCTATTTTTTCATTCGACCAACTTGTAAATCAGTTTCTTCGGCAGTTCTAGGCTAACATCGGTCTGAAGATGACCTTCTCGGATCTCGTCCGATGTAAGCAGGGAGAGCACGAGAAGATCACTTACTTCATTGTGTGATACCAAGCACTCTTTTCTTAAATCTCATACCCACTGCCCAACTTGGATGTGCAAAAGGTATTCATAGACAACCTACAATGATCTTGGCAGGAGAAATTTGCCTTAATGAAATATCCTTCTTTCGCACATCTATGTGCTGCATTGTGGGAGTACTAGTAGACGGTTGTTCAGTTTAGAGGATCTTCCTCGCGCTCCTGTCCCGAAGGAAGATCTATAGTATCAATCTCAGGAAAAGGTAAATCTGTTGCAAGTGTAGTTGCTGCGACTAATGATCAAGGCCTCAAGTGCAACAGACAATTTACTAAGTTATCTGTATCTTATTCTTCTATTCTATAGAAGTTGTTGAAGGATAAGATTATAACATTAGAAGATCCTCAAACTCTAAGAGAGCCTTATCCCGACTGGTATGATGGAAACACATTCTGCTAATACCATCATGTCCACGGGCATGATATTGAATGTTGTATATGCCTGCATCATGAGATATAGGACCACATCGACAATGGTACCATCCGTCTTGACGGTAAGAAGCAGAATGCAAATAAGTCAGTGTTTAAGGTGAATAGTGAGTTGTAGATTTATACAAACCCGTTTTCATCTCACTCTGCGAATTTAATTATTGATCCTTCTGATGCTTCTCCTAAGGCCTCGACATACGTAAATGTGGTCTCATTTACTCCTAGTCCTCCCCCTCAACCCGTGATTGGTTTGCCAGATGTTATTTTTACATCGCAAGACACCCATGAATAACAAAGCCTCTCCCCTATATATTCCCACTCACCTCAATGGAAACATTGTGACAGGAGTCCTAGTCGACCCCGCAAGTCAAGTGAATGTTATTATGGAGGAGACTTTGTGGCTCTATTCATTGCAGAGGGAGGAATATGAGAAGATGAAAACTACTATATGTACTCATGACGGCCTCTCTCTCACTCCGTATTGCTCCATAACTCTTTCCGTTCTAGTGGAACCTAGGGCTGTGGATACTACTTTCAATGTTATTCTAGGATCTGACCTGTTCAGGGTGATTTTTGGCATCCCCTGGCTAGCTTCCATGAACGGGGTCACTTCCGTAATTCATAAGTGCCTGAAATTCTCTCATGAAGGTGTCGTGCATCTCGTGCACAACACTGGATATCAGCGATTGGTATCCTGTGGGGGTTATTCCTTGGATCATTTTTGGCTTGCCCCGATTGGTCCACTTCCTCCCAGAACGAACCTGCTTTATCAGAATTACATTAAGTATAAGACCGGGGGCAAGGGGCAGTCGAAAATGACCCACCCTGTAGCATAGTAGCAAGCTGCCTCTTCCTCTCAAAAGGGGAAGGGGAACCTGCCTGTGCTCAGGGCCCTTCTTCCTCCTCTGTTGTTCCACCTGCCTCTTCCTCCTGTTTAGCTGCGACACCTTCGACTTCCTCTCCAATGTGTTTCTTAGGGAGTCCGATGGTGCCCGCTTGGCAGAAGGATAAGCATCAGGCATTTGAACTTCCTGTCTTACCCACAGTGCCTGGACTTGTTTTGTACAATAAGGGGAAGGGTCCCCGTGGAGCATCTCCTGCATCTCAGCCTCCGCAGCCTCCTACTACTCTTACCTCTAAGGTAGTGAATGGGAAGAGGTTTGAGGCGCTCGAGCCTGCTTCCCCCTCTGTTGTTGCATCTTCCTCTCCATCTCTTCCTCCCGTTCCCATCTAGGAGTCCCTCCCTCCGCCGAAAACAACTGTGATGGATACTTTGATGGCTGAACAGGAGTCTTCCATCCCTTCTCAAGCCGCAACCTCTAGCTCCTGGAATCATAGAAACCACCTTGCGCATGAGTGCAAGCATCGGAGGAAGGCTTTGGTCGCTGAGCAAGCCGCCTTGTAGAAGAAGGGGAACCAACAGCTCCCGCTTCTACATCTTCTGTTGTGTTCTCTTCCACTCTTTCTGCTTCAATTCACTCCACCTCAGCCTTGCTCCCGGCCCCCCCTGCGAGCGTGAACAATCCTCACCCGAAGAGGGTACAGGTATTTATTGCTCCTTCGGTTGAGCCTCCCCTTCTAATGTCCCTTTTGGACATCCCGCCCTTTTTGAAACTTGTGGACATGCCGAATACCTCGGTGGTGTCCACCACAGTTTTCTCCTCTTCCTCCTCGCCTTCTACTTCATCTATGGGGATCTTGCATCCTTTGATGAAGTGAAAGATGTAGGATGACCATGCTTGCAATGGAGGTTGGAAGAAGGGTTCGCCTTCTTTGGAGGTTAGTTTGCGTTGGCTTGCATCGTCCTAGTGACGGAGGCAGCCCCGATGTCCCTGAAGTTTGTCATTGCTCTCGAATCTTTCAGTGAGGCTAGCAGTGGATCTCAGGTGCCTCCTTCATCGCGTGCTGAGTTGACACATGGCACCCTTGTAAAGTGTATGTTCAACTCTGTGGATGAGGTACTGGCTCTATCGGCGATCTTTACGAGATCACTGACGTTCAACTAACAGGAATTGAGTGGAGAAGGCCTTGAAGGGCCTTCTTCCTTGGCTCTTGTTGCAGGAGGATTGGAGGGCACCCCCCTTGATATTCTGCCCTTGCAGGTTCATCCGCCCTCCCCTTACAGTGATCTAGATTGAGAGAACGACGACCTCTCGGTTGATGAGGACTAGGGAGCGCCTCTTTTTTACCTGTAGATTAGATTGTGTGTGTGTGTTGTGTTCCCCCGTGCTTTTTTTATATGTTCCTGGATGACCCTTATCACCCTCGTAGGTGCTTGGATAGAGGAGTGTTTTTGTGTCGTAAAACTTCCTCTGTTTGTCACATCATTCCTCTTTGTCGTGTATTGATTTTCGACAATTGGGGACGATGCAAAGTGTTGTAGGCATTTAGGCCTCCCTTCCATGTTGACCCAATTTTTTTTATTTTCATTTTGTTTTCACATGACCTTCATGATCTAATATAGTAGGAGGTTGATGACAGTTCATATTATTATATCTATCTATCTATATTTATGAGCAACTTTGACCCTAAAATATTAGATCCCTCTGTCTCTTGTTTGTTATGTCACGGTTTCTCATTTTTTTTTTAATCTTTCTGTCTTCTTTGCTTGCTTTGTGATGTTGTGGTGCTCATGTTTTGTCACTCGCATGTGCAACAACATTACCACGGTTACATCTCGTTATCTTCCGCGGGCCACAACATCACTTTCATTCTTACTTTTATCCCCTTAGGATGTCACATGCCTTTGTGCTTGGCACGCACCATCCTAAGGAGGGGCTATCACATTGCTTCGATTTTCGAAAGATGCATTTGATGGCCAATGAATCTCTTCTTGAAAATCTTTTTTTTCTTTTTTCAAAATATTTTTCAAAAATTGCATTCTTCAACATGGATCCCTAGACGAATTTTTCTTTCATCTCGGATTCGTAAGATAGAATCCTGACTTGCCCTCACAAGGGAACATTCTTTCTTTCAAATTCCTTGATGAAATGAATCTTTCAAAAGGATTCCTTGATGCTAGAATCGTTGGCGGAAAATATTCTCTTTTCAAAATGTTATTGCTTCCAAACTAAGCGTCCCTTGAGTGGACCCCCTCTCTTTTGAAAGTTTCCCAAGGGACCCCTTTGAAAGCTCTTCCTTCAAATTGTTGACTATCTGCGTGATTGTCTGCTTGTTTGCCTACATGGTTTCCTTTTGACATCTAACATGTTTTGTTTGCGGATTAACATGTCACTTTGCAAGTGCACCTGTAAAGCTGCTTTTTAGTCAGACCCTACGAAGCCTCTTACATCTAGCTTCCTTCAAGACTGAGCACCCAGGGGCGCCTCCTTCGCAAGTCCGAGGACCTGTGAAGCACTTACATCCTGCGAGATCTCTTTGTTCAACTTTGTAGCTCTGAGGACCTACAAAGCCTTTTTGTTCACCCTTTTGTAGGTTTGCGGATTTGCGGCGCATTTTGTTCAACTCTCCTTGGGTATGAGGACCTGTGGAGCCATCTTCTCTTCCTGTGCTTTTTGGTGGGTCAGATTGCGGTCTACTTCCTTGACGGTTTAGGTATACATTTCTAAACTCTTTCGATCTACTTTACCTCGCATCTGGTAGCACATATGCTTGCTAAAGTGGGGGCAAAATGTAATGGAGTGAATTTACACCCCTCGCAAATTCCCTGTTTGCATCCCCTGACCTTAGAAAAATTAAACCTAACGATGCTATTCCACTTCATCCATCTGATTCCCACCCACTTGGCAATTGTCTGTAGTGTTGGTGGGAGAATTTTTGTCAGGGACGCAAGTGTGGCGCGCGGATGTTTGTGCAGCGCGCTGCTGTCATGACAGGATTCTCACCTCTGGAATCTGTAGAGGCATTACACTTCTCCATTGGCGACGAAGAGTCCTTGACCGACCTCAAACGACTCTTTTGGGCTGCTACTCATGCTAAAACAAGGATTCATTCCTCCAATTTCCGGCTTCTTCAAGCTTCTTCACTCTCACTTCACGTTTCTACACTCTCCTTGAGCTTTTTCACAACACTCTCCACCATTGTTGTAGCTCTAAAGTGTAACTCTGCTGGATTTCACTCTTCTTGTTGCAGCAACGGTGGCACTTACAAGCTTGCGAGCTCGCATCTCCCTTCACGTGCTCGAGGGCACCTTGTTTGGGAGGTGATATCAACTTTATATAGCATTGTCATTTGATTTCGTAGTATAGTGTTGTTACCATTGTTTGGTTGTAGTTTCTTCCATTACTTTCTTTATCGCATTTTCTATCTTGTGGCTATTTTGGCTGTCCGTGGAGGTGGGAACACCGAAACAGGGGTTTGA
>VDFB02273864.1:0-41819 GCA_007258455.2 Sequoia sempervirens
CCGGAAAAGCCATAGTTAATTATTTTGCAATTCTGGAAATGATGATCAACAACTGGCAAAACCCTTGAATGGTCAATTTGCAACCAACAATATGTTCTCCACCAAATAAATGCAACAAGCTTCTTTCAGACCTTTAGCCGCCCCCAAAGATACCAAATGGTGCTCGAAACAATAGGCATTTCAGCCTGTACTCCAAACGCCAAGCTTAGAGAATGTACGGCCTAGCTGTAGGGAATTGTACAGCCTGATCAGACTGAAAAGTACGGCCCAGCTGGGTACTAACAGCAGTAATATGTGCAGCAATACAAATACTTCTGATTGCTGATATTAGTCTCTTCAAAACCCTTCAAATCTTTGAAGATGATCACTGTATATATACACCACTTGACTCCCACGTGCCAAAGAGAGAAGCCACATCCAGTGATGAAGATATTCAGTAAATATTTATCTTCAAACTTCTGATCTGCAAATAAACCTAAGTAAAATCTGATATAAATCTCCACTATTAAGCACAATGTGACTTCTGATGCAAAGCCACCTTACTAGCAAACCTCAGATGATCTTTCACACCCTCGGAAAGCTCGATTCAAGAAGAAACTACGCTCTTCAAGATCGTTGCAGCTGAAAACCCTAGTTTCCACCTCCAATTTGCAAAGCACAAAGCCAAGTTGAGAGAAAATGACAAGAATAATGAATGAAATGAAATTCAAATGCCCTTTTATAATGTTTAATTTGCATTTGACTTCATCTCATTTAATTTATTTAATTTCATTTCCTTTTCCCTCCTTTTTGGTGCACAACATTAAAATATAAAGTATACTTTATTAACCACTTATATCTCCCCTTTTTAATAACACTTTAACACTTAATATAAAAGTATACTTAAAAATCATTAAAATACCTTTTTAATAAAATCCTTACGTCTCCCTTTATGTTCTTTAATAATGAATTTATTATTGACTTTATAATCATTAATTATCCCTTTCGTAATAAAGTCAATAAAACATATAATATAGTGCACTTTATAATAATAATTAATTATTATTAAAGCATCACTTTAATAATAATTAAAACTTCATAACTCCAATATTAAACCTCATAAATGAATTTCGTCTGTGCCAGGAGATAGCCCACTACATTCTCCATCCATCTGGATGCCTTACTAAAAATAGTAAGGTGGGTCTCTAACATCCAACTGACTTACTATAAATAGTAAGTGTATACACATAAAGCCAGAAACCCCTGAATAACAATGCCACAGAACATACCAAAGATCTGGAAATGAAAACACTATCAATTGCCAATTGGAGAGCCAGGTAACTCCACAACAGGGTCCCCAAATCACCATCATTAGCCTACAAGGACCCAATGATAGGCTAAACCATCAATCTCTGATGCTTGCTCAAAAATGGGGACATTATAGTATATGCCTAAATGCGATGACCTCACAAAGAAAAAGGGCCATGCATCTCTCATCAAGGAAGTGCAAGAAAATGGATAGAGAACCACCAAAATATACATATAAACAATAGTACCTCCCAAGCATTGTATAGTTGATCAAACATTGAAAAATAAAATGCTCCTTAGACTCATCCTCCTAGAGAGAACAACAACAATAAATCTTACCATGTAAAATATGTGGCTCATCTCAACAAAGTTGATGGGAGAACACCCACAACTAACCAAGGTGAATCCTCAAACCATGAGACCAATGGTGTTGAAAATAGGTGGGTCAAACCACAGTCCCATCAACAACCTATAAAAAATGCTCAGCAATGAAAGCTAGTTTGGGGCTGCAAGAATTCAAAGTCGAAGTTCAAGTAACTTGAACATGTCATGTCCCCCGAAATTGTAAATATGGAAAACTAAAATACTAATAAATAAATAAAGAGAATATCCAAGTGAGCATCAAAGAAAATATATATATATACATCACTATTAGGTAATATTACAATAAAATACAAGTACTAAACAATACAACAGTTTTAAACAAATATTATAATATTAAAATATTAACAAATAAAATAAAATACAAACTATGAAATAAAGACATATATTTCCAACAACACAAGCATTTTGTTGGGTCAAAAGAGTCGACCCTTGGTGGTGAATCGGCTCCAACACCAAATCTTGGAAAGTCACGTCTCCAGCAAACAGTTCAAATGCAGGATCGACGCAAGTCTAAAGGAGGAGGAAAAAAACAGAGATTCAGATGGATGGTCGCTTACAAACTGCTTAGAACTTCATAACAGCATCACGTCTTCCTTCAACTATGACTGGCACAGCTCTACTGCCGGCATATGCCCTTTGTAAACTCCTACACAACCACTATGCCAGTACCCTACGCCAGAGAATGGGCGGCACTCTGCCTCAGAAAACCACGCACAAGTGTGGATGGTTAATACACATCCAAATAAGGGAATTAGTGCTGATACGAAGTGCACAAGAGCTGCATACGAGAGTCACCTTCCTCTGGGATGAACACGTCCTCTTCTAAGAAACGCATGGCTCTCCAAAAGGACCACGTCTCTGTCCAGAAGTAAATGTAAATCAGCACCTAGGGTTTAGGAAGTAGCAAAACCTCTTGGGAGTTGAGGCCTCTATCGAATGAAGATATTTGGTGCAGGGACTATAAGCTTAGTGAGTGATATCACTCAGATGATCAGAGAGGAGGATATACACAATCCAAGAAAGAAACAGGAGGATCTGCTGACCAAGGAAGAGGGTAAGTAGTTTCTCAATTAAGTAGATAATTTTAAATTATGTGGAAGACTAATCAAGAAATGAACGAACGATAATCTAGTGAAGGTTGGTATTAATATAAGTATACCTGAATTAAATATAAATATATTAGATATAAGAGGCTCTAAACATATATTATTCAAATGTTGCTAAACATATTTTGGGTAATGATTAAGTATATATATTGATAGATAGATAGAGACTCATAAACACCTAGTAGTGGGGGGGACCATACAAATTATACGAATATATATTATATTAGTTGTGGTTATCCAATAATAAGTAATAATGACACTATTATGGTAAATGGTATAGTAGAAGATCATCTCTAAGATCTTTAATGTCTACCTAATATGCTTATGAAATTATATAGAAGAGCCAATCATAAGAGTGATAAGGCAGGAAGGAATAATCCTTTGACAAGAAAATGAAATATTTATATCGTCTTGACCTTATTAGATGCCATCACTAAAACTTACTGATCTTTAACATTTCTGATGTCTTTCCGAGAACACTTTGAGTGAAAGATACAGGTTTAAACGCTCTAACTAGAAAGGGGGTCATTATATATTTTTACCACAAAGGGAAGGGTACTATCGTTATCGTGTGGAAGAAAGAAGACAGAGAAATAAGTCCGGAAGAAGTCCAGTTAGCACGACAATCAGATGTAAGTACCCTCAACCAACTAACATTGAGGTTTATATAATCGAATTCCAATTCCTCTGACAGTAGGTTACAGTGTAGTACCTAACTCATATCTTATTAGAATCAATATTAGAGAATGTTCTAATCTGTGATGATTTGTGAATTCAATAGGATAAGTGAATGCTGTTATGACTTTACTACTACGAGAATAGACTTCAGGCCAAAATCCCTTTCGCTAACGCTAGATAAGGATAGGGAGTGTGTGGAGGGACAGGCGGGTAAATCGATCCAATGTTGGACGGAGCCCAAGACAAGTAATAAACCTTGAGGGTGTCCAACTCGAGATCGTGCACGCGCCCTTGGCACAGTAAATCTACCATCCAACAAGGTTAGGAAGAGGAATGAGGCGAAGATCTATTCTCCTTGGGAGTAAGAAGTCATTCCTGATCATGATAGTTAATGCCCTAGATGATAATGCATTTATTTGTCTTATTCTTAAAATGTGCAAACTGAAATGATCTAATCTTTAACAAGTAATTATGTGCTTTATTGATAATACATGATGTATACCGGGCTTCAAGGCAAATTTACATAAATAAAATGATGTGTTGGTAAAATAAATCATATGTCCTAACTTGTACTCCTGTGTTTTAGATAGGTTTAACAAGGGGACATTACAGAACATACCAACAGTAAATGTTCTCTCTAATGGACCAAATGAGTACCTCTTTACCTAGATGACAGTGAGGAGGAGCCCATAAGGAGTATTTGAAAGGAAGAAGCCTATCCAAAGAAATATTGATAAACTAGAAGAGAAAAAAGACCTTAGAGAAGCAACAAAGTTGACATCTAGAAGTCCCCTAGGAAAAAGAGTGCCAAAAAAGGGTATATTTGAAAAGAAATAGCAAAACCAGCTATGGATCTAAGCCTATGTATAAACCAAGCAAATCTAAAGATACTCTCCAAACAAAGGGATTGGGTGGAATATTCAAACTTGACAATACACTAAGGAATAGTCTATTACACAATAGATCATACAAAGAAGCATAATGATCTAAACCTTCTCAACCCAAGCCCAATCACAATAACCCATGTCAAGGCCCCAAACATCAAAACCATACAATTTTGTAGGCTTAATTATTGTGTCAAAGAGGCACATATTTTAAGGGATATCCAAAATATCTATCTAAAAGCATTGGTGCTCAAGGATAAAGAATAAGGCATATCCCTTGCAAAGATGAGACTGCAAGGCAAACCAAAAAGAAAGAGGGCCCATAAATTGAACTCCAATATAATCATAACTAGTGGTTATATCCACAAGGCCCCCTTTGTAGAAAAAATGAAACCTAGAAAGAGCATTCTTGGTGGTGTTGAAGACCATGAACTTATTTTTACTAAAGTTGGCCACTAGCTACCAAAGATTGCAACACTCATAAAGTGCATCAAGCTATCTTTGCAAGTCATTCGGTGAGTCATAGAGGAGGAGCATGCTTCAACAAAGAATAAATAACATTCACAACATGGCGACGCAAGTAAGAATCAATGAACATACCATAGAGGGTTGATGAGAGAGGGCATCCCTACTTAACTCTATTAATACTCTAGATAAAGTCTAAAAGGCATCAGTCAAGAAATGTCCAACAATTGTCTCATAGAGTTGCATGATGGCAATAAAAAAAGTATCAAAAATTCCAAAAACCTCTGCAATGATAGCATGAAGAATATAGTCAATAGTTTGGAAATTTCTCTTTAAGTCAACTTGTCCCCTAGCCCTCAAATTCCAATTCTCCAACATCTTGGAAAGCAACTTGTCTAGCACTATGATAGAGAATTTTGCAAAAGTTTGCACAATCACAAATGTCTTATAATTAATTGGATAGGAGCAATCTCCAAATTTGTAAAGGGGGTGGATAATATGTTGTGACCAAGCAAAGAGAAACACAAAACCTCATTGAATAGGTACAAAATGGGGTAAGCAATTAAATCAACACCAAATTTGAGCAATTCGATTTGGAGCCCAGTACAAACAGCTACTTTCCTAGAGCAAAGTTTCTAAATAGCTCTTCGAACATGACTTTTAGAAAAAAAGTGACAAGGAGTGTGGTTAAAGGGACTCTAGAGGTAGGCTAATCAAGGATATCACAAAGAAAATTGCCATAGAAGAGCCAAGAAAACGAGTTGATATTAACAATGGTGTTTCTTGGGAGGAGATTATGCCAAAAGATCTTAGGGCAATGATGGAGGGCAATATGGAGCTCATTCTAGCTCAACCCAAAAAACTCAAGTTTCTTGCATCAAAGGAGATGAGGATAGTCTCTCTAAGCGGTAAAAGTGGATGGAGGGTAGTGGACAATGTTAAAATGAAGTCTCTGATGCATGACTTCAAACTCGTAATCAAACCAACAATTCATAAGGCAAAAACCAAGAAGATGGCATGGAGAAGAGTAACAAATCATGTCAAAAAAAGAGTCAAGGGTGACCTCCTAAGGGCATTAGAGAGAAACTCATACAAGTTGGCAATAGTGGAGAGTGTAAGCGAGTAGAAGTTGGACATAAGTAGGGAAACTCAAGAAGCATAATCATGGGAATAATCATCATCAACATGCACCATCGTATGCCAAGTATTGATGGCTTGGAAGGATGTTAAGGGGAAGCATGGAGAGGAGCATGGATGGTGAAGGTCACAAAAGCATGCTTAACTAGGAGGGAAAATGTGAGGCATGAAGGTCATCAATATAAGAGATGAAAGATATGCTAGTGAGAACATAATCAACACAACTAGTATTGTCGCCATGAATGAAGCAACTGTATCTATGAGATCAAAGGAAACAAGAGAGCATATTAAGAATGTGAAGACTATGAGATTCTTCTAGCTGGAGAAGGTATCTACAATAAGTAGTGACAAGATTATTCAAATCAACTAAACCCCTCCATAAGCCAAAATCATCCACATCTAACTCTCTAAGGCAAAACTTGCCATCAACAAGATAATTAATGGGCATCTAGTAAGTCTTTGCAAGTACCAAAATTACACAGGTCGAAATTTTGTGTAATGCCCTTCCCAAGAATAATCTATAAATCTACAATATATTAACATAATTGGGTTGAAATTGGGAAATTTCTTTTCTCTTCTTATATTTTATAATAGAATTACGAATTTTCTAATCGATGGATAAACTTTTATGAACAGTTGCATCGAGCTTGGCATCTCCTGAATTATCTTATCCCAATCTCTAAGAGCATTTATCTCCAGTAGGTTGGTTAATTCGTTTGTAAATCTTTTTTCCATTTCGATATTTAATTATTAGCATTTAGGAGAGGGCGTTACATTTTGAGTCTAATATGACCATTGCCCTCAAAACCCTAGGCCTAGATGACCAAAAAAAGTGGCAACTAGCCTCACTCTCTAGGATAAATATTAAATCCTATCAATCAAACCTCCTATACCCCTTCCAACATGCCTCATAGCCCCTTCTAGCCCATTAGTGTTTTTCCCTTTTTGGGGTCTTTTTTAATTGCATTTTTAGGATTTGGGAGAAACCATTGATTTATTATAAATGATGATAATGTAATTGCCATGCAATCTTGTATCTACTAGTGATTTCACAAACTCAACAAATTTTATCAAACCACCACTACAATTATGAAATCGGCCCTATGGCAAATAGGCGGTTTCATAAGCACCATGTTGATTACAAAACCACCCCCTCCTACAAATCATTAGATATATTGAAATCATTCATACAAGTCTACCAAGTACTAAACGATTCTATGCTTTTATTTTCTCTCCCACTAACTCTCCATTTTGCCATAGTGGTTTCGCAACAATCATGATAACTATTAAATCCGTAATACAACAAACTAGTGGTTTCGTAAGCACCACAACTATTATGAAATAGCCCCCTACTGCAAACCATTGGATTCGTAGAAATCAACCATATGATTCTACCAAATGCTAAATGCTTGTTCCCTCCCCCAAAATCTTCATTTCACCACCTATGCAAACATAACTCTTCATAGACATATTCTTCTCCTATAATGTACCCCATTTCAATAGAAATAAGGTTGGAAATTTTTTAAGTGTAGGAAACAAAATTCAATCATTCTCATGCCTCTTCCAAGCATAGTTAGTTTCTCTCTTCCACCTTTTTTGCCCAATTTTCAGTCATTTCCCAATAGGTCCTTGAACTTGGAGTTGTTTCTAGCTAGTTTGCACACACAAGATCATAGGAATTGACATTCGAACATGAGGACAGCATCATTTCTTCACTCTAAGCCTAAGATATTGTGTTCCATGTTTGGAATTTGTGTTTTAAGTACTAAAAATAGGATTGGGTTAGTTTTAGTTAGCCAAGTTAGATCTAGAATAAATTAGACTAGTTAAGTAGTAGGTTAGTACTTAGTTTACCTTTACCTAGTGTTTCTTGTCATTCTCCTTAACACTTCAGCATTTAAACATTAAAGCATTTCAGTCTTGCAAACAAAAGGACATTACAACATTTATTGTTAACAGCTTCACAATTTTTTGTTGCAACATTCATTGTCATTACAACTTTTCTTGCTCTAAGTATTGTTATTGCAACATCTTTTGTCAAAACTACACTTGACAACATTGTAGTCGGGCCTCGGCAAGAAATAAATAAATGTGTCACTGTGTAATTAGTCCCCCAACGATTGGATGGTTGTTCCTTGGTAGTTCCAAACGGTTGACATTTTCAACCAACGTCATCTTGCTATATATGGTATGTTTGCACTTGTAGTCGGGGTCCGCATACATTTTGTACTCTAATTATTGCCAATCCGAAAATGAAAGAATACAAGACATTTTATGCATTGCTTGAGTAATTGATATGTCTTATTATTGTTGTTATGTATTTTCGTTTACTCATTGTTAATCGTTCAATTAACCATGACCAAGTAAACATATGGCATCGTTGCCAACACAAACCCTAACAATACACAACTCACAAATGGGAATCATGGCGATGCAACGAGACAACCAACTAAAGAACCTGTGCAAGCAAACAACGAAAGGGAAGACACGTTGATAGAAGACTTCACAAACCTGTGGGACCTTTCACTAAAGGAACACGTACGGAGGGAAGCTCTCAAGAGAGAGGTCCCGCAGGCCACCATCTGGGACAATCTAACTATCAACCCAAAGATCGATCGTTTTCTCAAGAAACTGCCAAAACTAATTGCATGTCACTGCATCATCACGCAAGATCTTCAGGCTAAGAGAGACAGGGAACAACGAAGGCAACAAATACTACAATGGTACAAAGAATGGTACGAAAGGGAAGAAGAAAAGTGTGATATTGACCAACAACGTACGTCAAAGAATTAATGCCATTAACCTTAAATAAAAACACAAAATTAATGCAAAGCAGTCACAAATCAATCAACCAAAAAATAAGATCCCTAAGGATAAAAGAACAAAGAAAATTGCAACAACGATTGAGGGCTGAAGTTGAAGAAGGCAAAGGGTTCCTTAGGGAAAGCCTGAGCTTAGAGCAGAAGTCGAAGCATAAGCAAAAGCCGTAGTCAAGAGAGGGAAAGAACCTTCATGACAAGAGAAGGTACGAAGGGACAGTGGGTAGAAATAGTCAAACACTTACCACTTCTTGACAAAACATACATTGACCTCGCCAACCAAACCAGAGACCGTTTGTACCATCACCATTGGACGACACAGAGAGCGAAGAAGAGAACACCGCGAGAGAATCGTACAGACAGTCACTAATAGATGAATAAGCATCGTCAAGTGATAACGAAGGTCCACCATTGGGCGAAGGGGAAGGTAAGGAGGGAATTGCCAACACAACCGTCTAAGAACAATTCATTCTAATAAAATCAGCCAAAGAGCAAGGCTAGAGAAAACATACTGATGATATGATAAAGACCATATGCTAGATTGAAGACTTAGCATTGAGGAGAGAAGCAAACATTGGAAGATCAAATCCGAAAACACCAAGACAAAGGGAGCATCGAAAGGACCTCAAAGGCAATATGAGGGTGACAAACCCTGAAGAGGGACGAGTAGCGAATTGTGGCATGTTCGAGAGTGCAAGGAAGGTCGTAATGTCCCCTTCTCAATTGTGATCAATTCAGTTGACCGTTGGCCTATTCTGGAGACCCGTAGGCTACTCAGAGGGTGAAAATTAGGGTTTCCTGCTTTTGAGGGGGTTGTTGCTTGAAGTTTGGTGATTGGATTGTGGATTCCTTCTAGGTTTTCAGTGAGCTTCACAGTGGTATAGCATGCATGGTGATCCGAGCAACTTCGGGAATTTGCTATTTTTAGTAAATTCCATTTATGGCAGTGGTCCGGTTGGCTTTAGTGCAGTTGGCTCTCTTCTTCAGCTAGTTCAGTTGGTATTGTGATTTTTGGCCTATTGGTGCTTTTTCTGGAGAGATAAGTTTATTTAATTTAAATAATGTTATATTTTGAGGTTATAACCCCTTGGCCTAGCTTTATCACTTTATGTTGTTTTAAAAGGGGGACTTCAAGGGTGGTTATCTCATCAAGAGATAATTAAATATTTTCTAAAGGCCAAATTTGATGTTGGAGAAGTGGGACACCTACTTGAGGGGAAGATTAATTTTAATAAAGGTGAAATATTTGCCTTATGAGAAAACGACGCCATCTTTGGAGGGAAATGAGATGAAGTCAAATTTGAATTTGGGCGCCCTTCTTGAAGCTTCTAGAAGATTCTTCTCAAGCCTTTATAAGCAAGCCTCTGCTCTTCATTTCTTCATCTTTTGTCTACCATACCGTTATGTTGCTGGATTGTTCAGGCAAAGCTTTGAGGCAAGCATACCTCCTAGCACTTGGCTCATCTTCTTGCTTGAAAGATAGCAACTTGTTGGGTGATAGATTGTAGTAGAGTTGCTTTGTAGTGAGTTCTTGCATTTGTAGTGGATTTCTTGCATTTGTAGTTCAGTTTCAAGCATATTAGTGAAGTTTTCTGAGCTGCTGGTTTATGTAGCTGATTGTAAGTTTTATTCATAAATCCAAAAATAAAAATATTCTCATTCTAGGTACTTTACCTATCTAATTCCTTGCTAGGGGCGACCTTGTATGCCAATTTGCAGATTTTAATATCAAGAGTTTGATTTTATGGAGAAAAATCGCCCCTCCTTGAGGGCCGTACCATTCTAGACATGCTTGGAATTCCGTGCAAAATTAATATGAGTCTTTTGGGTCAGTTTTGTAGTTCCTTCTTGGGTGCCATCATCCTCGGAGCATTATGCATTTTGTCTCATGCGTTTTGGGTGAGTTTTGAGTGAGTTGTGAGCATAATATTGAGTTGCTGAGTTGTTGGTTTGTGCATTTTCAATCAATAATCAGTTATATCAGATTACGGAATTTCCTTAGTTGAGTGAGAAGTTGATTCTAAGGGGTCTTGTGAGCATGGGAGAGTAGTTAAATATTATTGCAGCTTTATTAAGCCTCTAATCTTGTGTTATTGACAGGCACTCTATCTCATTGTAAGCTAAACAGTAGTACTGTCAGCATTCTCACTCTTTCTTATTTATTTTATTGTACTTCCCGTTGAATAAGTGGAAGAGGCTAGCTTGCCGCCTATTTACTTTCAGAAATTGCATTGTACTTCAAATTGCTAATCGGCTGAGCCGTCACTAAATTCATGGATCCTCTGACCATATGCTTGCCCCTCCTCCCACATTGGGTCTTAGGGCACATTCTTGGTTAGAGTTACAATCTGATCAGCTAGCTCATAGGGATCCTCTGACCATATGCTCGCCCCTCTTCCCACATCGGGTTTTAGAGTGCATTCTTGGTTAGAGTTACTTTCAGTTCAAGATCCTCTAACCATATGATAGTACCTTGCCCAACTTGGGGATCCTGGTGCACATCCTTGGTTAGAGTTACCTTCCGCATCGTTTTGGTTTTAGAGCTAACCTTAACGGGTGCGTGTTGCATTGTAATTGCTATTGAAAAACAAAAAAAAATTGGTCCGGTTCTTTACAAAGGTGCTAGAATGTAAGAATCAAAACTCTCCAAACAGGTTATCATCACAGAAGGTGCAACAACGGAACAAGATGGTGACTCCCCCAGCAATTTTAAATGTCGAGTGGCAAAAACTTCCAAAGTTCACCGAGAATGGGTCGGAGGACCCTGTAAGGCATTGTACAACATGGGAAACAATCTGGATAGAAAACGATTGGGACAATAGAGCATTTCCAGCAACTCTTAGAGCGATAGTCATTGACTGGTATGCCAAATTGGAAGTTGCTCATAAGAACACATGGGATGCATTGAAAAGAACGATCGAGGAGGAATTCAAACTACTAAGAGATGGCAACGAAATTGTAGCAAAGATATACATCACCAAACAAGGAAAGCACGAAAATGTATGAGCCTACAATCGTAGACTCAAAGAATTATCAATCAAACAAGAAATCAAGCCAACCTATCAAATGAAAAAGAGATGGTTCATCGAAGGATTGATTCCTTCATTGAGGAAGAAGATGAAGGTTGTATCTCTATCGTCGTATGCCGATGCCTACAATCAGCCAATGGATATTATAACATACACCCTTGTTTTGCCTTTTTTATTTTGGTTTGATGGTTTTAGAGAATAAGACGAAAAAAAAAGGGGGTGGCTGCAATATCTAAAGTAAAGATAATAACAACTAACACTAATATTGCAGGATTAACTGTTGGAAACTCAACTATATAGGAAAGATCACAACTGCAATGTTTTAGATTTAATACAGAAGTAATATAAACCATTAAATAAGGGTTTAACATACACAAAATGATTAAACACCCTTAGGATTGCATTTTAGACATACTCATTTGCTGCTGTTCGAAATAGACTGAAACTTGACATATGACCAGCAACCTGGAGCTTGACAGAAAGCTTGAAACTTCACAAAACACTATTGTTTCACCCCAAACTTGTTTGTTGAGTTGTCTACAGCCCTAGGTGCCTCAAACTCTTCCAAAATGCAGCCCCAAAACTAAGCGACTAGCACTAGAAACCCCACATGTAGAGAGCTACCCCGAATGGCGTATAATTTTTTCAATCTTTACCTCTTCAAATGCTCAGACATTTCGTCATACAACTTGGTTGATGCTGTTCTATGATTGTTCTTTCCAGTTTGAGTGCGATACTGACAAGTGTTTCTTAATACAAAAGTCTTCACTAATGCAGATACCACTTTGAATATCACCTTTTAAATTTGACTCAAACATTTACGTTACAGGATGACAACCAGATTTTTAGAAGTAAATGTATAGAGAGACATGAATTCCAATGACTCACAACAATATTTATATATGTTGTACCCCAAATTAAAAAATTTGCTACACTTAGGCATTTTGAAGAAATAAGTAAAAGTCTTGTCAAAATTGTCAAAAAGGTCAAAACTAGGAATTTGCATGTCTTGCATGAGGGTCAAAAATTCAAAATTTTCAAAATCTAACGATTTGGGTCTGCTCAAAGCGACCAAGTATACAAAACCCAGATCTTAGTTTTTCGGCCCTAAATTTTAGGAAAATTTCTATTTTTACAAACTTTCTAAAAATATAACTTTTTCTGGGTTTTTCTAAGTTTCTTCTCAAATGGATGCTGGCAAAATTTTCTAAAAATAGAAAGTTTGGCTTCCAAGGCTCAAACTGATTTTGATTGGCTTAAAATACTTCCTAATCAGGTAGGTCCAATCAGAATCATCAAAAGATTAGTCTTTCCGTAGTGGGTCTATTTTGCTTTTTTAGAAGCTCTTTCAGGAGCTCCAAGGCCATCAATGGAGGTTGCTCAACGGCCAGGTGTTAGATTTGAAGTCTCAAGCACTGCACAAATCAAGAAACTGTAACAGATGATCAAGGAACGAAGAACGAAGAAGGGATGTTGTGAATTCATTAAAATTGCAAAATTTTGGCTAACTCTGGAAAGCTTAGGCGCCCCTACCCAATCTAGGCGCCTAGGGTTTTGTCCCTTAGAAAAAAATTCATCTCCAACAATTGAAGCAAAGCAAGCACATGGAACGAAGGGAGAACTTGAAATTTGCAAAATAAAAACTAACACTACCAAGCATGGGCACCCCAGGAGGAGATAGGCACCCAGCCTTTCAAGAGGTCAAATCATGGGATTGGGGTTTGCTCATCCCAGACAATGTTGTTCAGAATCTTCCCAGCTCCACAATGAATCCATCAACACAGTCATCTGATCAATCAATCACCCAGAATTGAAGATCGAACGGATAAGTCTCAACAGGGAAATAAAATGCAAATCATGAAAATATCAAAAAATATTCTAAGTCTGGGAATTCTAGGCACCCCAGGCAGCCAGGGGCGCCTAGGGTTTTGAGCCACCTAATTCAGTAATTAGGGTTTGCATGTATAATCGTTGTCTTCATAATTTTGCCAGCTTCGCGATGGATATCCCAGCCAAATCATCAAACTTGTCAGTTACCAGCAAATTGAGATCAAACAGAGGACATAACATAAAGGTTCAAGTTTGAAGAATGAAAATCTTGTGAAAATGACTGAGTCTGGAGATCATGGGCGCCCCAAGTAGCCAGGGGCGCCCAAGCTTTTGAGGGCCTAAATGATTGAATTAGGGTTTGACACCTCCAACAGATTATCTTCAGATTTGAAGCAGCTCTCCAACGAAACCATCGGCAAGTCCATCAAAATTCATAATCACCAGATATCAAAGGCGTAATAGAGGGAGAAACATGAGAAATTTTGAAAAAGTCAAAAGAAAGCTGAAAACACAGTAAAAAAATCTAACTCTGGAGGAGTTAGGCACCCCAGCTTGCCAGGGGCGCCCAAAGATTTGAGGCCCCAAATCAACTTTTCTGATGATGCAGCTTCCAGAAGAACCTCCCCAGAAATCATCAGGTTATTCTAGAAGACTTGGGCGCCCCAAGTAGCCAGAGGCGACCAAGAATTTGAGGGCTTAAAAGTTGAAATTAGCAGTTACAATCTCCAGACAATCTCTCCAGATTCAATCAGGCTCCACGATGAGATCATTTGTCAGTTCACAGGATTCACCGAGCACCCGGAATCGAGGATCAAATTGAGGTCAGAATCAAGCAAAATCTTGAAAATGGTGAAAAAATTGGCTAAATCTAGAGAGGAAAAGTGCTCCAGGCCAAGAAGGGTGCCCAAGGCTAAATGCCCTAGTAAAGTTTTAAATTTTTATCATGCATCAATAAAAAGTGTCCAAGTTCAACGAACCTACTCAGGATTGGCTTCGAAAGTTTTAAAGCAGATAATAAAGCGATTTATTTATCCTCAAAACTTATTTAAGAAGGCTTTGGATTTCATTATTCACTTTTTGCAAGTTGGCATCCAAGAGCAAGAGAGGAGGAGACATAAAATTTTATTCTTTTCAGGATTCTAGAGCCAAAACGTAGTGTTTTTTCACAGTTCTTCATATTTTCCGGATCAGCACACAAAGGAGCTCGTTTTTTCATACTTTATTTTTCCAGGGCATCAATTTTCAGAAGGAGGAGGCTATCTTTTTCAATTTTCAGCAATCTGGGTCAACTCAGTTCTTGATTCTCTACAACTTTGAAGAATTTTTCAACTTTCAAAAACTTGTTTTTTCTCGCATGTCCAAGAAATCTTCATTATTTTCGAAAACTAATCAACTAGGTCCACATAGAACATGATTTTGCACAAAACCCAGCTCTCAGCTTTTTTGATGAAAATCCTAAAATTTTAGGGTTTCTGCTTTTTCGACCAGCCTTCAGTATTTTCCAAAACGGACGATCTGGGTCCTTTTAAAACAAAGTTCTCTACAAAACCCAAGTCCCAGTTTTTTTCGAGAAAACTACTTTTTCAAGGGAAATCAGCCTTCAATTTTCAGCCATTTGCACAAAAGGTGCCCGAACATAGTCAAGTTTACTGTTAAAATTCAAGTTTTTCAGCATGCAGTACTCTCTCATGGGATTCAAAACCAAGCCAGTATCGTATCTTGCAGCCTCAAGCCAGACGATGTTGAGAAGTGTTTTTCAAACACCACCATGGACAAAAAGCTTGATCATCTCAACTAAAGAGCATGAGCATGAAAAGGTGTAATATGAGAAAAAGGAAAGGTATCGGAAAAGAGTTGTACAATACTCTTCCATTGGAAAATTAAGATAAGTGTCAGAAGCATAAAGTTGTAGAGTAGCCAAGTCATCAATTAATGAGTCATCTTTTGGGGCAGCGATGTTTTTCAAGAATAGAACTCATAAAGCAACTGAAGAGGTCAAAGATTTTCTAAGTTCAATTGCAGAAGGCGAAGAAATCCTGGAAAAGCGGAATATGGCTATAGATAGTATCAACGCTCTAGATAGAGATATAGTTTCCCACTTTTTAGTAGATGTGGTTGAGGTTTAAAGCAAAGTGAACTTGAAGCTTTCTCCAAGCTTTCTTTCCATTCTTATCTCACGTTTTCTTTCTATTCCTATCTCATTCTTATCCACTCTTTGAAGGAGAAAAGAAATCAAGTTGTAATAGTTGGCATTTCCCTATTTTTATGCTTTCATAGGTTGTTAGATGCTTATCTTGTTTTAGTTTTAGAAATAAAGCTTGCATGTTGGCAAGTCTTAGTTCTAAAAGAAAAGAGATTTTAGGGTTCCTTACTCCTCTGCTTGTGTATAAATAAGGGCAGTCTTGCCCATTTTTCTGGAACTATGCTTGTGATAGCAAAACGTTGAGCCTACTAGTGCCTTCTAATTGTTATTCAGTATTGTTCACTAAGTGTAAGAGCAAGTTTGCATGCCTCTTTAGCTGCAAGTTATTGTTCAGTTTTTGTGTCTTGTGTCAATGTATTCTAGTTGATCGCAAAACTATAAGCTTATTTTGCTACAATCCTGCTGTCCCAAAAGTGTAATCTTTTGTTCTTGAGATTTGAGAAATAAAGTCTTGTGCCTACTTTGCCCTTATATAATGTCTCAAATTTCCGTTTTATGTGTTATGCTTATGTGATCTCTATTTCAGCTTGCATTGAAAATAAGTAAGATGTGTGTTGGGAGAAAATTTATTTAAGTATTTATGTCAAAGAATCCTTCCTTGTCCATTTCTAACTCTCTTGCTCTGCGTTTACTTGAGAAGTTAGAAACATCATTAGAGTAGGCTTAGTCGTAGTTGAACTTCTAAAAGAGAAAATCTCAACTACGGCGCTTGAGTTTTATAACTTTGTGCTCTTAGCTGAACAAAAAGATAGGCAAATTAGTTTTAGTTTACTTTGTTTTAAGCAACATCAGCAAAGAGGGAGATTCCCCTCCTAATTCGAATAGCAGTTTATTTGTGCATAGCTGTCCGTTTCTAATCCACATTCCAGAGGTGCAAATTGAAACGTCAACAATATGTATATACAATTCAAAAAATGAATGTTCTTATGAACCAAGATCAACTCAGAACACAGCCATTAGTAGCATACGAATCCTGACCTGTAGCAGCACTCTAAACCAGAGCAGCCAGAATATGAAGTCCTCTGCTTGGTTATAACCAGTAGGATTAATCACCATGCCTCCATAATAAGATTTGATGCTCAAGGGAAATAGAAGATTAATTTTCAATGCCAATTCAATTCTTTACAAATACAATGATTTTGAAGAAACAAACGGCTGCTTAAAAAAACATTTCTTTCCTTTTGCTTTGACGGGAGTTTATATATTTTCGGGTTAAATGGCAAATGAGAAAGACTCCCGATATAATTTTCAACTCATAACTAAGGCTTTTGTGGACTCTTAATATGCTTTTGACAATACGTTTCCTTTATTCGCCTTTATTCAAAAAGGTTGCTCCCGACAATACTTCTACCAATATTAATCCCTGCAACATAAAAATTTGAAGCTCTTCAAATATTCTGAGCCTTCTAACACATACAATACTCCCTTACCTCCACTTCATCTCACCAACTTGACATTTATTCCTTATAGAAATAGGCGCTAAGAAATCAACGTAACTCCTTTGATAATAACACTTCCTTTGCAGTGATTACTTACCCTTTTCAAAGAATTACAGCTCTTCACATCTTCCCATGTATCTTCAACATGTAGCACAGCCAAAGGAGCAAGTGGCGAAATGACTGTGTTCTTAATGAATTCAATTCCTTGGTTATGAAATGATGCCTGTCTCATAATAATTGTTCTCACATCAAAACCGACCTGCTCTACCGAGGCACATCATTAAATTTCCTTTTTACTCCAAGCGGCAACTCAAGAATTTGATTCTATTCATTTTTCTCAACTCTTTCAAGACTATGTCATTACTATAGTCGTCGCCCTGTGTCTTCTGAATCTCTTGCAATATTAATTGGTACCATTTTGCATTGGATATATGAAAGTTGTGATAGAAATGTATTCCAACTTGAAGTTATGTAGATATCAAAAGAATGGCGCACAAGTCTCACCGTTAAATTCACTTCAAGCGTGAATGCAAACCAGTGATGCCAAGACGTTAAGATTCTTTATTTCCCTTTATCTAATTTTTCTAATACTTGTATTTCTTGACGGTTTACAAGACTGATGGGTTTCCAAGAAATCGTTACCTAGATAATGAAATTCACGACTGGCGTCTATGTCAATATTCCCAAACATAATAAGCTATCTTCTTTGAATGTTCTAGGCCTGTATATATGCAGCAACTTCTAAAAGATTTCCAGCCAATATAATAAATTACTCCCTTCAAGTTCTACACCAGTTATATTAAAAAACGACAAGAAATAAAGCTTTGAGGATGTGTCAAAAGGGTCTCGACCCACGAGAATTCAAAGGCAAATCCATGCGGCATAAATTAGAATGAACAGATGACTTCAAACTACTTCAATCAAAACATTTGCAACTCTAAAATATTGTACTCCCGTTGTCAATTTCTATGGTGCATCATCTGTATAGTTGGTTTCCAAAAATATGTGAATTCACTTAAATCTAGAATGGCTTAATTATATGGTGATGCTTGATACCAGTCCAATCCAAAACTTCCTTATTTCATGCCTTCAGCACTTGACCAAGACTAACATCACAAAATATTTCAAACTGAAACTTTACAATTCCCCAATACAGAAGAAAACTCTACAATTCTCAAACCGAATATTTGAAATTCAAATTACCTTTATTCAATTGTCTTCATATACCACAACTTCAAAACTTTATTATTTTCACCATTTAAGCACCAGCACAACCCCTGCAATAGGACTGTCAGCCACCACCCAAGGTGTATCTTCCAACCCCTAAGATGATCTTCTCTATGAGAAGAGAGTTCTATCCTCACAAAATTCTAGATAAACTCCAGCCAAATACCTGTTTCACAAAACCAATTCCAACCTTGCCTAGTGCAAATGAGCTCACCAAAAATTTTATTCTTTTCCCTCACGTAACTACCCTGTCTTCTTGAATTCTCCTTTATTTCCATTTTCACTTTTAATTTATCTTTTGAGAGCTCATCGAAAAGTAACTTAATTAATTTATTTAACTTTTCCCACTTAAGTTACTTTTGCTCACTTAAATAATTAATTTAAGTTGTCTCTTTTAACTTAGCCCTTTTCGACAATATTAAATTAATTATTTAATTGCAATGCTGACTCAAAAACGGGGACATTACACCACAACCTCCTTAAGACTGTAGGGCCTACCTGGGAAGAGGTACAGCCAGCATAAAGGTAGTATTTTTTGAGTTTTCTAACCATTAAATCTGCTGCTCATAAACACTAAAACCTGTCCTCCAAATCTGCTATGAAATCTTTCACAAATCTTCACCAAACTGAAATAATAAAGCTCCAATGTGACTCTTGAATGGAACCACCCCAAAATCCTCTAGATTGTGTATTTTAACAACGTGGAGAATGTTGCCTATAAGGGAATTCATCCTCACAAACCATGAAGAAGAACCAACTCCTCCAGCAAAATAGAATATCCAAATATCAAGACAAGCATATGAAAGAATGAACTCCCCACTTCTTTTGTATGCCTCCTCAAAACCCACGCCCCATTGAGCATTAAATACACTTTTATTTAAATTTAAAATGTCCCCTTATTTCTCCAAGTGAGGCGTTCAACTTTAGAGACTACTTCATTAAATTTAAAAAACCTCTTATGTCTCCAGAAGTACCCCTCATAAAGTCAATCATATTAAATAACGATAAAGTTAAATATTTAATTTAACTTTATAAAGTATCATTATTTAAATTAAAATCTTGGACCAAAGTAAATATTTGGATGCCGACATTAAATGCCTTCACCGACATAGCTAAAAATAGAAATGTTGACGCTGACCCTACCAGTGCTCCAAAATGACTTACTAAAAATAGTATGGAAGAAATCATCCAAAACCACCCCAGAAAGTGGTGTGGAGCACGTCATAACCTCCAAAGCTCAAATAATCACCTAATACTACCATCCCGCTAGATCCAACTGAGTCCAAGGATTTCGTAACCCTAACTCATTAGCCTACGGGAATCCACTAAATAAGCTAAATGTCCACCATACTTAACTAATTAGGAAGGGGACATTACAATCCGCCCTTCCCAAAATTGCTTGTCCTCAAGCAATCTCAACTCTGGATGCTACAAAATCTGTTCATTCTCCCAAATTCCATCCTCTACTGGCAAGTTTTTCCATTTGACCAAATATTTCTTAATATCTCTCTTTCGAGGAGTTTGTTGTCTAGAGTCTATAATGGCCTCTCGAATCAGTATCAACTTTCCCTCTTCATCCAATGGTGGAACTCTAATGAGGGAACTACAATGTGTCTGAGTGTCTTCTTAAGCCTGGATACATGGAATACATTATGAACCCTGCTGCTAGCTAGTAACTCAAGCTCATATGCAACCTCACCAACCCTCCTGGACACTCTAAATGTACCATAGAACCTGGCCTTAAGCTCTTTTGCTCCACTCTTCTTGAGAGTAGACCATTTGTATGGTTGAAGCCTCAAATACACCATGGCCCCAACCTCAAAACTAAGCTCCACACGGTGTTGAACTTTTGTTGGTTTTGTGCCTTCTACAAGTTCTCCTTCAAAGATTTCATAACATCCTAACTTTCCTATAATAAGTCCCTTGCCTTAGGCACTCTACTGTCCCCAAATAGCAAATCCAAGAAACTGGGTGCCTCATACCCATACAAAGCCATGAAGGGTGACATCTTGATGGACATGTGATAAGTAGTATTATAGCGGTACTCACCAAGGTGCAACCACTTAATCCAAGCTCTTCGTTGTCCTGATACAATTTTTGAGATACCCTTCCACCCATTTGTTGGCTATCTTCGTCTGTCCATCTGTTTGTGGGTGGTAACTCGTGATAGGAGTGAGTTTTGTCCCACTCAACCTGAAAAGCTCCAGCCAAAAGAGGCTATCTTCGTCTATCCATCTGTTTGTGGCTGGTAACTCGTGCTAGGAGTGAGTTCTGTCCCACTCAACCTGAAAAGCTCCAGCCAAAAGAGGCTTAGGAACTTGTTGTCCCTATCACTCACTATACTCTTGGACATCCCATGCAATCTAAAAACTTCCCTGAAGAATAAATCAGCCACCTAAGCTACAATATGTCACTGAAATAGCAAAGAAATGTGCAAATTTGGTTAGCCTGTCAACAACATATATACAATCCCTGCTTTGCACCTTACGTAGCCCGGTAATGAAATCCATGGAGATACATTCACATTTCTGATTAGGAAAAAAAAAAGGGATGAAGTAGACCAGCTGGATAAGTGTGCTCATTCTTATTTTGCTAGCAAATGGGACACTCTCTGACATACTTAAAAACTTTGTTTTTTAGTCCTTTCCAAGTAAATATTTCCCAAATCTGCCTATAGGTCTTGAAGAAACCCAAGTGACCAGCCATGGGTGCATCATGAAAAGTCCTCAATATCATTCCCTTAAGTTGTGATGTAGGCACCAAATAAATCCTCTCCTTATAAATGATCAACTCATTGAGCACTCTATACCTGTCGTCATGGATAGTGCCTTCTACGATTCCTGCTGACCAAGAATCCTTAACATACTCTGCTGAAATTAACTCTCACCAGTCAGCAACAATCTCAACTAGAGAACATAAGTGAGGCCTCCTATAAAGTGCATGAGCAACTACATTTTCTTCCCCTTCTCAAACTTAATTGCCTCCTCCTTCATCATAGGTCCAAGGACTAGGTAATTATCCACCTTCTACACCCATGCCCTAGCTATGCATTTGTCACTACCATCAAAATGGGCAAGTGTTACCTTGCCTATGGCCTGCTATAAGTCCCTATCAACTGCTGGTCCTCTGTGATCAACTCTACCACCACCCCTCTTCCTCTTCTGATCCAAGAACTCATTGTAAGACAAATGATCCTTCAAAGCCTCTGGAAGAGTGTCATACTCGGCATATGCATTCCTTAGCTCATCTACCAAAGGTAAAGGAGTGTCATGACCATGTTGTGGTGTCTCCTTTGGAATAAATGAGGGTTGGAAAGGTCTGGAAAATGTAGATGGCCATGTTAATAAATAATTATATTGTAATCGACCGTACTAATTAAATAAATGTTGTAGTCGGTCGTACTGGGAATAGATAATAATGGAATAAATAAATAATGTTTTGTCCGGGTCAGTTAGCACTCGGGACTAGTTAGCACTTGGGTCAGTTAGCACTCGGGTTAGTTAGCACTCGGGACTAGTTAGCACTCGGGATTAGTTGGTACTTGTCAGTTTCTGACGGTTGGTGCTCTCAACCAACGCCGGTTAACTATTTATGTTGCTGTATGGTTCGTAGTCGGGGAAGTGTTGTTGAGATGATAATGTAATACTGCAAGTACATGAATAAAGACTACAATGCTTCATATATATATATGTTATGTGAATGCTTTACATGCTCAATGATATTGTGTATTCAGTTTACTTCTGTAGCGTATTGAATTACCATTACTGGAGTAAACATTTGGCGCCATTGCCTGAGCGGACTAGGGCATCACTCGTCATGGCAGCGTAATGGGTCAACCGGCGGAAGAACCTGTAAATGCTAATGAGGAACGGGAAGACCAATTGACTGAAGATTTTATCAACCTATGGAAGATATCTTTACGAGATCACGTACGTAGGGAATCCCACAAACGGGAGATCCCTGAGGAAGTTATCTGGGATAGGTTGGAAGTGAATGACGAGGTGAAGCGCCTCCTGAATCGTATGCCCAGATTACTGGCCCGTCATTCCATTATTCTACAAGATCTCCGAGAAGAAGAGGATCGGGAACGCCGAAGGCAGCAAATACTACAGCGCTACGAAGAACGAACTAAACGAGAAGAAGAAGAGATACAAGCCGGAGATGTACATCCGGTAGCCAACAATGATCGCCTGAACATATTTTAAATGCCCGTACGGCCGAACAAAGACAAGAATCGAGTACCTGACTACCTGGACTTAAAGGCAAGTCGCAGGCTCAGCAGAAAAAAACCAAGAAGAAGCAGAGCCCAAAGAAATGGCCGAGATTTAATTGAAATAAATCAAGCATTAAAAGAACATATGAAAATCTGACAAGAATAGACACATCCATTGGACGAGCGCACCAAAGTTTGACAGAACGGGGACGGAAAACCCTTCGGCACCCCGTATATAGGAAGATATGATCCTAATGAGAATGAAGACGAATTAGCAGGCATCGGCTGAGTTGTCCATCGACGGAATACGAACGGCCGACGAGGAAGATCCGAGCTCAAGATCTTTACAATAGAGAGCATCAAGGGAACCCCAGTAGCCTGGCGTGCCGGCGACCGGGCGCATCGGAGCGACTCCATGTACGCGGGCCGAGTGCAAGTGACGAATTTAACGAAAGGGATACTACCACCGTCCAACACACAAGGAGAGGACATGAAGATGGTTTTTCACCCGGACGTGCAAAAAAGCGCCGGGTTCATGGGGAATGGGTCTGAAGATCCCGTACGGCATTGTAAGACATGTGAGACTATCTGGATAGCCAATGGACAGGATGATCCCGACTAGTGGCTGAAAGCATTTCCAGCGACACTCAAAGAGAGTGCCATTGATTGGTACTCGGAATTGGACCAAGCACAGAGAGCTACATGGAGATTAATATTGAAGAAAGCATCTGAGAGTTCAACCTCGCGGGATGATAGCTGCAGATTGTTATGGAGATATACAACACAAGCAAGGAAAAGCACCCAGATCAAGACCTACAAACCAAGACCTGAAAGATTTGGCTGGGAAATGAGGCACAAACAATTGACGGTTGAAGAAAAGATGGTTCATCGAGGGCTTGGTTTCCGCTATCTCCGTAAAAGAAAAATGAAAGTCGTACCTCCTTTCCGGTCAGACACACCAAGCATACACCCAAATGGCAGAAAGTGAAAATAAAACATCTCCCGAGGAAGAAGACATTTAATGAGGAGAGCACAATGATGTAATTTATTTTGGTGAATCCAAGATTGTACAAGCACTCAGGAAAGATATGATGCGAATGATGAAAGAATTGAAGGCCGACAAGGAGAGTACGAGAGAAGCCAGAGAACTGTGGTGTACGGATTGCAATGGGGAAGGTCACACGAAGGCGAATTGTCCCAAGAACTTATTCTGCAATATCTGCCAAGTGATGGGACATTCCGTCAAGGAATGCCCATACAACTTAAAAGCCAGAAGTGCACAAGTACTCTTCACTCATGGAGAGCCGTCAACACCGCCGAACACACCACCAAAGCCCCAGTACAATAGCAATGCATCCCCTGGAGGTTACAGAAGCAATAGAAGTCCGAGAAACATGATACAGTATGATGCAAAAGGAAGGCCTATGATCCAATGCAGGAAGTGCAACGAATGGGGCCACTTTGCCAGGGACTGCCAGAACGGTCAAGGTTCGGGAGGGAGATTGTGTAAGTGGTGTGGACCAGGCGATCATGAAGATAACGAATGCCCTAAGCAAAAGGGTATCCACATGCTGGAAGTAGAAGAACAAGAGGTACTGGCGATCACCAAAGCACAAGCAAAAAAGGCCACTTACCCAGATCCATGTACGGAGAAACAAAGGATGAAGGAAGCAAAAACTGAAGTGGAACTGGCGATGGCGAAAGAAAACAAAGTACCTCTAGAGAAGTTGTAGAACCTCTTTGCAACAAAGGTCGAAACTAACATCATACAAAGCAGTACTGCATCACCACAATAAAAGTAACCTATCTTCTCCAGATTTTGCTGGCGCTTGGACCTGCACCACAATGTCGCTTGTGGATGGCAAGCAACCGTAATTGGAGGAACGGTTAAAAGAATTGATACTCGAATCGCCATCGTATGGTAACAAATTAATTGAAAGCCAAGATTGCTCACAAGAAACATCTGGGAGAAAGATGCCACGGTATATATGGAGATCAAAGGGAATATCTTGACAAATACTATCATCAACGGAGGATCGGGAGTCAACGTACTACCTGAAGACAAATGGAAGAGTCTCGGGAAGCGTACACTTTGGCCACCGACATTCCAACTGGTGGGCGCTGATCAACATGGTATCAAGCCGTTGGGAACACTGATGGCGTAGAAGGTGACGATCGACACACAACAGTTTTTGCTAAATTTTGTCGTCATCCCATTACAGAGGAAAGCATACGATGCACTACTTGGGAGAGGATGGCTGATAACCGCGAAGGCAAATCATAATTGGAAGAGGAACACACTCTCGATCGAGAACAACGGGCGAAAGTACGTCATTGACTTGAAGAACCAGGCCGTGAGCGAAGAATTGGCTTCCTCTGGATCTGAATCGGATGGAGGTGAGACGGATGTGGACGAAGGAAGGAAAGTTATGGAACTAACATTGAAGTGCATTTGAACTCGAGAGTTGAAATGGAGGATGAGACAAGTCACTGAATGGCTTATTTTCAATAAAATGATGGAAGATTGCGAAGTGTTCCAATGAGAGTGTAACATACATGCATCGAGAAATCATGAAGATGAAATCGATATACCAAATCCCACAAATCACTGTACGGGATGGAAAAATTGTATTGGAGCCAAAGAATGATAAAAATGAAAAAATAGCAAAGGAGAAAATAACGGAGATAAAAAATGAAAAAATCAAAACAATAAAGGACAAGTTGGAAGTTGGAAAAAATAGAAAAAATAAAGTAGAAGAATTAAAAATTTCAAAAAATGAAAATATTGGAAAAAAAGAACGAGAAAATAAAATATTGGAGATTGATAAAGGAGAAGAAGAAAAAATTAAAATAAAAGAGAGAAGTATTGGGAAAAAGGAAATAAAAGGAGGAAGAATACAACTTGAAGAAGGCAGTCGAGATAATAGAAAGAGTTTATTAAAGTTGAAGTTGGGAAAAATTAAAATAAAACAAGTGCATAAGCCGTACGTCGTACGAAACAAGAAGGAAGGCCGAGAGTTAATGGTACGTCAAGATCATTCGAGCACTAAAAATCCCGTACGACTCATTAAACTAAAGGCTGTACGAAATATCATTAGAAGGGAGCAATCCATCGTACGAGTTAAACAAGGGAGAAAGTCCGTACGACTGGAAGAAGGCAATGAATTCGTACGACTAGTAGAAGGCAAGGACTCTGCACGAGCAAGCAATTGGCAAGTCGCTCAAGACAAAACGCACAAGTTTGTAAGGGGAGGACTCTCCGTACCAAGAAACAAGGAAAGGAAGGTCATACGGCCCCAAGGAGAGGTCATACGATTTAAAAAGGAAAACACCGTACGATTCCACGTGAAAAGAAAAATAAAGTGCCAAGTGCCAAGTCGCCAAAATAAGATCACATTAGATATCAAACTCCTCACTGGCAAAGTCGTACGCAGAAGGCAGGAGAAAACTGTACGCCAAGATCAAGGCACCGTACGATTGGAAGAGAGGGAGGTCGTACGGTGGAGAGAGAGGAAGCAGGCCGTACGGGTCAAGAAACTAAAGAACGCACGAGTCATCCACTTCAAGAAGGCCGTACAGTGGCAAGTTAGAAGCGTTCAAAAGCCCGTACGGAAGAATAATCATGAGAAGGTCGTACCCAATTATCATGTGAAGGCCGTACGACTCAGCAAAAGTAAAAACTCTATACGCCCAAATCAGGAGGAGACCGTACGCATCAGAACAAGAAGCACTGTACCAAACATCGACCTGGAGAAAGTAAAGTCTAAGAAAAGCAATGCAAAATCTGTATTTTTCGGCTCCGTCAGCACTATTAAGAACCTGTGGAAAAATCATGAAAATGAGGCACGCAATGCAGTTTCGAGTGGTTCCATAAGAGTTAAATTGGTCTTGGTGGCGGGGGCGCTGCCCCTCGACCCCGCCCTGTATCGCGACAGGGAGCGCGCCAGGGGCGCTGCCCCCGGACCCCGCGAGGGGCGCTGCCCCTCGACCCCGCTGGGGGCGTTGCCCTCAAACCCCCATAAGATTTATTGGAATTGCCAATTTGCAGTGCAACCAGCCATCATAGTACAGTTACAAGAGCAGTTGGCAGCCAAGCAAACAAGAGTGGCAGCTCTTGAGGAGAAATTGATAGAGAAGGATACCCAGGTGGCCAATGCACAACGACTTTCAGCACAGAGGGAGAATCAATTACAGGAAAACTACGAGGAGTTGGCACTTTTTGTTTTCAGTCGTCTGGAAGACGACTACTTTGTAGGGGGGGATGATGTAGACGGCCATGTTAATAAATAATTATATTGTAATCGACCGTACTAATTAAATAAATGTTGTAGTCGGTCGTATTGGGAATAGATAATAATGGAATAAATAAATAATGTTTTGTCCGGGTCAGTTAGCACTCGGGACTAGTTAGCACTCGGGTCAGTTAGCACTCGGGTTAGTTAGCACTCGGGACTATTTAGCACTCGGGATTAGTTGGTACTTGTCAATTGCTGACGGTTGGTGCTCTCAACCGACGCCGGTTAACTATTTATGTTGCTATATGGTTCGTAGTCGGGGAAGTGTTGTTGAGATGATAATGTAATACTGCAAGTACATGAATAAAGACTACAATGCTTCATATATATATATCTGTTATGTGAATGCTTTACATGCTCAATGATATTGTGTATTCAGTTTACTTCTGTAGCGTATTGAATTACCATTACTGGAGTAAACAGAAAAAGTGTTAGACATCGTTGTAGTATGTTGTCCACCATTACCCCCTTGCTGATAAGTGGAACTGATGTCCCCATTATGCATTGGGTTGCCCTGTGTATTGTTATGGGAAGTATTAACCACTATGTTCTGCCCAATCTTCCCCAACAATTGGGACATCATATCCATCATGGTGTCAAACTTCTTCTCCATTCTAGCACTGAGACTAACTGAACCAGCTCTACCTCTACCCCTTTCAACCATGTTTCTTGGAGAATGTTCCCTTTCACCAGGTGGGTCTTGATGCATCCCAATACCCTATGAAGGCTCTCAATGAGCCTTAAGAACTCCTGAGATTGTTTGACCTTCTGGAATAGGTGGGGGTTGCCAATGTCCTTTTCTTAATTCTCTTTGAATTTACCTCTGTTCCCTCTCACTCATAGAAGGTATGAGGTTGATTACATGTAATTGTCACAGGCTAGCAGGAAAGATTTGCTCCGATACCACTGTAACAACCACCCCTGATCTTTTTTGGAAACTGTTTGTTGACTGTGATATGTTTGTTGATGTGTTTTGGTTGGTTCTTTGTTTCACATATTTGCATCATAATAAAGTATGCATAGGAAATATTGCATAAATAGAAAATACAATGAAATAGCTTTGTTTTCAAATAGACTCATAACAACTCATGATAGCAAATGAAGACTAATGTATTTCAGACTTAAAGAAATACATTTCAAACCTGATACAAATGAGTTGCAGATCTGATATGAGCTATAACAGTCATGTTTGTTCACCATACATTGCAAACTTTCACCATAGAGTGAGCATATACACACACGAAATCAACCAAGGCCCTGTCACTACGAAAGACAGCGATAGCAAACTCCAAAAAAGCAGATTTAAAACCCCTGTACCAGCAAACCCGAGTTTTTATCCAACCCCAAAATGGCACAGCTCCCTAGGAGGGTGACTTGCCTCCTAAAATCACTACTTCAACAATAAATTCAAGTAAATACTTGAAATGTGGCGCCCAAGAGAGAGGAGTCCAACAAACCAATGCCCAGAACGATTTGCCAAGCACACATGGAGTTTTGAAGGATTTTCAACTTCAGCCACTGTCAAAATACATAGTTCCACGGGGACGCGTCCCCCTCGAAAAAGTGGTCGTCTCAGAGACGTGGACGTTTCCGAGATGCGGGGACGTGAGGGAAACGTCCCCCCGCCCTCCCCTGGGCGTTTCCTTCACATGGAGTCTTCTTCGCGTCTCGGAGTCTCCTCAGAGTCTTTTCCACGTCTCCAAGTTTCCCGCATCCCCTGCGTCCCCTTATTAAAATAATGTCTTTTTTAAAAAAATTCAAAAAACAAAGCTTTAGCCTTTAAGTTTATGATTTATCATAAGACGTAAAATATTTTAAAATTTTAATATTATATTACTATAATTAAAATTTAAAATATAATATATTATTAATTATTATATGATTAAATTTTTATGACTTACTCTAAAGCAAGTCTAAGACTAAATGACATTTTTTTTTTCACCGAGCATTTTTCATTTTTCGTGCCCTCTATGCGACTGTGTCTGGCGAGTGGCGTGAGACTGAGAATCGAAGCCCTCTGAGAAGCAAGAACTCGTTACTCAACTAATTCAACTTCAAGCAAACTAGGACCAGGTAAGTTTTCATTTTTATTTTTTAATATTTTAATTTTTTTCATTGTGTAATGCCAGAGTCCCAGACCCGACACACGGGAAGGGCATTAGAAATAGAGTCTCTGTAGTGTCTGGCCGTCTTGGCACCCGCAGTCACTGTGAGCTGTGTGGATTTTGGTCCCTGTAACGGATGCCTCAAAGAGGTGTCTGCTCATAGACTGCAAGGGCCCAAGAGGCATAATAAAATTAAATTCATAAAAAAAAATTTGAAAAAAAATTTAAAATTTTTATGGCATGGGATTGACAAACCAGGTGTCCGTCACGGACTGCCGCAGTCCATGAGCGACACCCTTGAGGCATCCGCTCCACACACACAAAAGCAAAGTAAAATTTAAAATTATACCTTTTTCAAAAAATTTATGAATTTAATTTATTATGCCCTTGGGCCCTTTTGGCTCATTGGTTCTGCAAATGTGGGAAGCACAGGCAAAAGGAACTTGATTGAAAAACTCGCTTAATCAAATAGCTCACATGCCTTTGCCTCGTGGCTTCCACATTTTCTCGTCAAATACCACATGCTCACCTGCTTCCACATTTTGCAAAGCACAATGAGCCAAGAGGTGCAATAAAATTAAATCTATAAAAATTGAATAATCAAACAACATGCCTTGCTCAGGTTTTCCACATTTTCATATTTTGATTTCGGGCCAAATAACACCTCAGGATCACAAATACCACATGCCTTCCTTTGCTTTCCTACATTTTGCAAAAGCAAATAGCTTCACATGCCTTGCATGCTTCCACATTGCTTACTCAGCATTCACAAACAATTGTTCTGCCCTGCTTCCAAGCATTTTGATTTTGCCATTCTGCAATATTGTAACTATGAGACCACATTTATTTTGTTTAGACTTTAGTTTATACTTATAGGTCTGATTTTTGTTTTTTACATTGATTGTAGGTCTAATTATTTTTTATTTTTTAACATTGTTTTTTGCAGCATCATCATCATAATGAGTTCACACAACAGAAGTGATGATGAACCAAAAATTCAAAGTGCAAATGATTCATCAAATGATCCTGACTTTCAAATAGGAGGGGAGGCCGAGGGTGAAGTTCAACCACAAGTACAACATGGCTCAGCCTCAAATACTCAAACTACCACAAGTTCCATTGGTAGTAAAGATAATAGCTGCCCTTCAGAACTCCTTCAAGAATGGGCCAAGGGCCCCTTTGATCCAAAAAAACCTTTAAAACAATTTGCATCCAAGGTAGCAACAAAGCTTAGGGTAACTGGGGGCACTAGATTATAGAAGTGTCACATGTGTGAGCTTACATGGTTTGGCAGCATTACAAGAACTAATGCACATTTTCTTCTTGTTCGAGGCAAAGGTGTAGATGTATGCAAAGTTGTGGCAAATAATTTGAAGTACAAGGCTGAAATTTTAAAATTATGGGGTTGTAATGAGGATGAAGTGCCTACATTTGCTACATTGCAACATAAGAGTATGGGTGATCAGATTTCAGCAGTGTCTACTTCTACTTTGCAGAGTCAAAGGCCACCAAATCCGTTCAGTTCAAGTGAAGCAGAGCCTAGGGGGAAACGTGAGATGGCATCTTCACAACCTTTAGCAAATTTATTCAATGTGCAGGCAAAGGATGAGGCAGATGATGCCATTGGCAAATTCTTCTCTGCCAATGGCATTCCATTCCACGTGGCTCGCTCTCCTTATTATAAGGAAGTTGTGTCAAAAATAATAAGGGCAGGACAATCATATGTGCCACCAGGGGAGAATAAATTGAGGACAACAATCTTGGATCAAAACTATTCCAAGATTAATATTTTGATGGAGAAGATGAAGAGAACCTGGGTCACAAGTGGATGCAGTATAGTCATGGATGTTTGGACGGACATTAGGCATCGTCCACTCATCAATATCATCGTCACATCTATAGCGGGCCCTTATTTCCTTAAGGCTATTGATTGTTCAGGGCATAGCAAGGATGCCCATTATCAGTTTCAGATCCTCAAGAATGCTATAGAGGAGGTTGGGCCACAAAATATGGTGCAGGTAGTGACAGATGCGGCCCATGTGTGCAGAGTTGCAGGGAGGTTGATTGAGGCAGCCTATAGACATATTTTTTAGACTCCTTGTTGTGTGCATGCTATGAATAATGCAGTTAAGGACATGGGTAAAATCAGCTGGATCAAATCTATTGTCAGTGATGCTAGAGATGTGCAAATGTTTATCTGCAACCATCATCATTCAAATGCACTTTTCAAGTCCTTCTCCAAGAAGGAATTACTGAAGCCTGTAGAGACTTGGTATGCATCATACTTTATTCTCTTGGAGAGGATGCTTGAGTTGCAAGAGCCATTGCAACTAATGGTAATGACAGCAGAATGGAACAGATGGCCTGAGTCAAAGACACAGCAGGGATTGAGGGTTAAGGAGGTGGTGAAGAATGATGTCTTTTGGGCTGATGCCAAATATATTGTCTCCATCATTGAGTCAGTCTTCAAAGTTATTAGATTTGGGGATTCTAATGCACCTTCCCTTGGAGAGGTATACGAGTGAATTGATTCCATGCTTGATCAAATGAAGGCTAAAGTGCGAGAGAAGGACCCCACAATGCAATTCTACACCGAGCATATTTATCCAATCATTCAGCATAGATGGGAGAAACTCAACACTCCCTTACACATGGCTTCCTACGCATTGAACCCAAAGTGGTATGTGCCACGTCCCGACAGAATGACACCTATGGAGGATGTTGAGGTGAAGGAAGGGTTCATGAAGGCCATTGACAAAATGTATGATCCTATAGAGGCCAGCTTGCTTCGTACTGAGTGGACAAAATTTGCTACTCTTTGGGGATATTCAGAGGCAGCCAAAGTAGATTTGGAGACTATGTCACAGGAGGACCCCAAGTTGTGGTGGACTATGCATGGGCCTAGATCTTTGATTAATACTCTAGCCATTCATTTTTTGTCCCAAGTTTCTAGTTCTTCTGCTTCTGAGAGGAACTGGTCCACTTATAACTTCATCCACTCTGTTAAGAGGAACAGGCTCACTTCTAGGAGGGCAGAGAAGCTTGTGGCTGTCCATAGTGCCTTACGTCTCATTGATCGCAGCACAACTACATACAAGGAGAGTCCAACAGCCAGATGGGATGTAGAGCCAGAAGAGCCAGCACAGATAGATGAGGATGCTACACAGACAGGGCTGGTTGGTATTGGTTTAGATGAGCTTGAGCATTTGGGGTCCTCGTCCGATGGTTCCGATGATGAGGAGATTGGCATGGAGCTTGGAGTTGGAGATGATTAGATCATTAGAGGCATCATGCCATTAGCTATTTAGTATTTACTATTTAGTAATTTTAGTCTATTTTGTTTTTGATGTTTGAAGTTTGAACACTGTTGTGTTGATAACTTGATACTTGATTGTAATTATGAATCATGACTATGAAATTTTGAAATTCAAATTATGAAACAGCTAGTTCTCGTTCCAATCACAATGTCTATTAAGTTACAAGTATATTTTCATTTTGATTTTCATTGTTTCAATGTTCACTAGTTCAATGAAATCATTGCAATGTGTTTAAACTCTAAAATTTACTTATTCCTTAGGCTTTTACAGTTATACATCTTTTTATAACTAATTTTTCAAGTACTATATGTATTTCAGCGCACCGCCCCCTGTCGTCCCCTCGCCGTCCCCAAACTTAGGCCCCCCGCCCCCGCGCCCTCGAAACGCGTCCCCTGCCGTCCCCTCGTCCCCGTCCCCAAAACTCGGTGGAACTATGTCAAAATATGAGTTTCTAGAATTCTGGAAATGCAAATCAGACCTGAAAAAATGCCTCTAAACACCTCCAAACTCCTCCTAAATGAAGCCAAAGACCAAGCACACACAAACCATCAAGCCCAAATCAAAAAACCAAAAAAATCTTCATCGTTCCACCTCCAAAATGACTGAAATCACAACTCTATGAACACCCAATGCGATCCCTGACGTAGAATCACCTTCTCCCAGTTAGGGTGGATCTTTCACCACCAAAACCAGCTATAAACGGTGAGGGTTTTCGTCATCAACTTACAGAAAAATGAACTCTGGGAGCATTCCAGTAGCATCATTTTATGTTGCTAAAAGATAGATAGACAAATAAGAGCCAAATTGTTGCTTTTATAGAGGTGAGCGGGAACTCACTGCAACCTCATTTGCAACTTTAATAAACTAGGCGTGAGACAAGATACTTTTGATGACCCCCAAGACCCTCACTTAAGTTATAAAGTCACTTTATAAATTAACTTAAGTGACAGGAAAAATACAAATGTTAATTTAAACATTAGACTCACCAACGCCCAAATAGGAAATATAACACTGCTGGAGTAACATAGGCTTGGACCAGTTGCTAAAAAATACACTTACTATAAATAGCAATTGCTAAAAAAATTACACCCAAACATCAAACTAGCACAAATCTGAGATACGCTAAGACTTACTATAAATAGTAAGAATTGAAAAATGACCACTGCTAAAAATAGAAAGTCTTGCCAGAAAGCAACGCAAACCACCACAAAGCCCAACACTAGCTCTAAGTCACCTAACCAACTCCACTTAGCCTACAGAAACCCTAGAATAGGCCAATGGAACTCTCCAACTGACTAGGTGCAAGAAAGGGACATTACAACCCTCTAGCTAAGGTCATTTAGTATTTCCCTAGTGCTAGGTTCTTGCTACTACTCTCTATCACCCATTTCAATCCCTGCAAAAGGATCTAACTCTGGTTGACTCTCAAGGCTAGTATTAGATCTTGTCCTCCTCAAATTGTAATGGTGTGTACAGGGTGGCTGCATTACTCAATCAGTTGTCATAACACTGTTTTTTCAAAACCGTGCAAGATGGCAGGATGCACAAGCTCATATACCACTGTAACATACATCCTTTTTGTTTTCTTTTTTTCGTTTTTTGATGGTTTTAGAAACTAAGACAGAAATGTAGGTGTTTGCAATATGTAAAATAAAGATAATAACAACTAACACTAATATTACAAGATTAAGTGCTGGAAACTCAACTATATAGGAAAGCTCACAACTACAATATGTTTCAAATTTGATACAGAAGTAATATAATCCCTTAAATATGAGTTTTACATACACAAATAAATTCTAACACCCTTAGGGTTGCATTTTAGACATACCCATTTGCTATTGTTCGAAATAGACTAAAACTGGACATATGACTAGCAACTTGGAGCTTGATGAAAACCTTGAAAACTTCACAAAACACAGTTGTTTAACCCCAAACTTGTTTGATGAGTTGTCTACAGCCCTAGGCACCTCACACCCTTCCAATATGCAACCCCCAAAACTAGGCAACCAGCACTAGAAACCCCTTGCCCTCCTTGAGACTGTACGGCCTGCCTAGGAAGAGGTACAACCAACATAAAGGTTGTATTTTCTGAGTCTTTTAACCCTCAAATCTGCTGGTCATAAACACTAAAATTTGTCCTCCAAATCTGCTATGAAATCCTTGACAAATCTTGACCAAGCTGAAATAATAAAGCTCCAATGTGACTCCTAAATGGAACCACCCCAAAATCCTTCAGATTGTGTCTTTCAACAACGTGGAGAATGTTGTCTGTAACGGATTTCGTCCTCACAAACCTTGAAGAAGAACCAGCTCCTCCAACCAAGTAGAATATCTAAATATCAGGACAAGCAAATGAAAGAATGAGCTCCCAACTTCTTTTGAATGCCTCAAAACCCACACCCCATTTAGCATTAAATGCACTTTTATTTAAATTTAAAATGTCCCCTTATTTCTTCAAGTGAGGTGTCCAACTTTAGGGAATACTTTATTAAATTTTAAAAAACTTCTTATGTCTCCCAAAAGTACCCCTCATAAAGTCAATAATATTAAATAACGATAAAGTTAACTATCTAATTTAACCTTATAAAGTATCATTATTAAAATTAAAATCTTGGACCATAGTAAATAATTGGATACCAACATTAAATGCCTCCACCGACATAGCTAAAAATAGAAATGTTGATGCTGACCTCGTCGATGCCTGAAACTGACTTACTAAAAATAGTAAGTATGAAACAAATCATCCAAAACCACCCCAAAAAGTGGTGTACCGCACATCATACCTCCATAGCTCAAATAATCACCTAATACTGCCATCTCGTTGGATCCAATTGACTCCAAGGATTCCCTAACCCTAACTCATTAGCCTACGAGAATCTACTGAATAGGCTAACTGTCCACCATACTAAATTGATTAGGAAGGGGACATTATAGATATTGTCAGCGACAATAAGAAATCCTCTCTGGGAAAGAGGACGGACCAAGCTCACTTAGTGGACTCTTCCACTGGCAAATGGAGGCTTACGAAGTGTTCCAGTTGTTGATGTTATTGAGCAGCGTCGGGATTATCTTCCAGCCCAATTTCCTTTGCATGGATGGATAAATTAAATAATAGCCTTTGGCTATTTAATTTATGGTGATATTTGTTATGAGGAGGCGCCTCATTTATTTAATATTTAATTAATGCTAAGATACGAATTTATGAGGAGTTGCGAATTCCTTGAGGCCGACTTCATGTGTGTTGGAGACACGACTTTTCAAGAAGGCCGACTTGTAGTATTGAAGAGTCACGACCTCTCCCTTCATCTTGTATATATGTTTGATGGTCTTTCATTGTTTCACATTCATTTTATTTGTAGTTCATCACAAGTTCCATATATACAAGTGCGAGTTTGTCTTCAAGAGCAGATCGATATTTTGTGGAAGGCTGAGTTTATCATCAGCAGATTGCATTACCTTGTTACTGTGTTAGCATCAGATTGTGGTGCTTCTATTTGGCCTTCATATCGGCCTCTTTGTAAAAGAGACATTTGTGTTGACATTCAATATATAAGTGATATATTGTTGTTGGGTTTTTCTCCCTCAAGTGGAGGGTTTTCCCAGGGTATATGCTGTGTTATTGTGTCTGATTTTGAATTAAATTCTGACTATCTAATCTGATCATATAAAACTAACATGGTATCAGAGCGGGTTTAAGAAGATCTGATCAGATTTGTTCAAACCTTCTGAAGAAGACTGTGAGAGATACGGCAGTATGTAGAAGGTAATCACTCCCTTTCACATTCATGTACGCTGGGCAGAAGCAAATTCATCTGAAAGGTCGGGTAGCGCTGGAAGTTAATATGGGAGCCGATATTGCTTATCATTGTAGACAATTTCTCACCTGACCAAATGATGACTTAAGACATTTGTATGAAGTCGCAAGTCATTTGTATGAAGACACGGATCCCTGTTATTCGTGTACCAACTTGGTCGCACATATTTGGCAGCGATGGTGATTTATTTGCTGAAGCAAGAAGTCAAAAAGATTGGCAGAATTATCTTTAGTGACAACTTAAGCATGCTCATGGCATTCTCAGTTGATACACATTTCAAATATTGGGCTGTCACTATCCATCGTGAGTGTTGAAGAAGCCATTGGTAGATACCTGATGCCATTAGTGTGCTCTATTCCGATTAGCGCTGCTAGTGCCAGGTGGTCTTTCCTATGTTTGCATGGGAATTTAAAATGGAAATCTGATTGAGTCTAGTCGCCTGGCACCTCAGTCTAAGTTGTTGTTTATAGCAGCATGGCTGGAGTCATATTGAGCATCAACAATCTTTTCACACCTAGGCGAATCCATACTCAGTGTGTAAGGAGATGGCTTGTACTATGAGGTTCGATGTTTTGAGGCCTTCAGTTGGATAATCTTAAGAATCACTGCGCTATGTATAGATTGGAAGTTAATGGAGCTTGTAAAAGCCTGAAGCATTCAGGAGCAGAAGTAATATGTGCATATCTGAAGAGGGTTTATGTGCAAAACTTAAGGATTCTGATTTCAACGAGATAAGTATTCTTTTGTTTATACTTTTGAAATCTAGGGTAAAATTTCAGTTTGCTAAGTTGTGCAAATCTGACATTGATTATTTGAATCATGTGTGTTTAGTCAAAATCATGGTTTCTCTTGAATAGTGATCACTGGGACAAGATCCTTTGGAGATACCACTATTCCTTGCAAATTGTGAAGATCTTTGAGTGTGACTCTGAGATGAAAAGAGAACTGCAATTTCGATGGTGATTAGTTGGTCACATCGATATCATTCTCTAATGCATGAACTGTGATAGAGCCTTGACTCTTGGAGAGGGTTGGTTCTACATGCTAACTGCATAATGCATTCAAGAAATCTGTAGTTGTGCAGATTGTCTTTTGTTATGATGAGTTTAGCACTCTCGAGAGGAGTAAAAGATGGAAGAAAGAGTTATATCAGAATTCAATAAAGATAAGTTTCTTTATCCCTTCATTCTGATCTTTTGATATTTGCTACATATTTCACTTATAGGTTGATTTCTTTATTCATGTTTTTAATATTGTTCATAAATTCTTATGCATTCATGCTATAACTTGAGATAGTAAACCTTGTATGATTCTAGCCTTGATATTTATTTGGATAGTTATAAACTGTTAGTAATCTCTCTCTAAAATGCTTCCAGGACGGATCAAGGAGCAAGAGGGTGATGAGAGATTGCTTAGAGAGGAAAAGCTTGAGGCATCCTGTGAGGAAGTCATGCCAATTGGAGACATGATCAAGCATGGAGTCTTAGCTTGCAGCCATGGGACTGAGTTGATGGCTGGGGACGTCTATTGAAGAGGAAGAACCTATTCAGGTTGCCATTGTGATCAATTACTTCGAAGAGGGAGTTAAAATCCGAGGAATCAAGGTTCGAGTCGAGAGCATGTCTGAGAAAAGGATTGAGATTCTGTCAATAGAAGGATTTCACTTCCAGAGGATCTCTTTGCAATCTCTGAGGCAGGGATCAAGAGGGAGTTTTGTGACTCACTGAGATGAAGTGTAGGTTGCAGTGTTGCAAGGCCGATGCTAAAATCCTTGGAGGACCTCTCACTGACCATCTGATTAAGAAGGATATTTCAATTTGAAATGAAGGATCTTGGTCTCATGCACTACTTTCTTGGCTTACAAGTATGGCAAAATCCGGATGAGTTCTTTCTAAGTCAAGTCAAGTATACTATAGACATCTTGAAGATATTTGGTATGATGATATGCAAATCCATGTCCACATCTATGGAGACAAATTTTCAAAAGCTTAAGGAGGCTGCAGCTAGTTCAGATCTGGTGGATCCTACTATGTACTGGCAATTGATTGGATCGTTGATGTATCTAGTCAATACTAGACCAAATATTTGCTATGCAAGTGAGTGCACTTAGTCAGTTCATGTGTGAACCAAGGCAAATACATCTAGTTGCAGCAAAGCATATCCTGTGATACTTGTGTGGCACAATTGGATATGGCTTGAGATATTCTTCTGATATGGACTTGGAGCTGCAAGGATATACTGATTCCGATTGGGCAAGGTGTGTCACTGATCGGAAGAGCACCTCTCGATGTTGTTTCAATTTGGGGTCTGCGTTGATCTCCTGGTGTAGTAGGAAGCAGTCTTTAGTGGCACTAAGCACCACAGAGGCCGAGTATATTGCCGCTTGTGTGGCAGCTCGAGAAGCAGTGTGGCTTTGGAAGCTCTTTGCAGAATTGTTTGGACAATCAATGGAGCCAACTGTCATTCATTGTGATAATCAAAGTTGTCTGAAGCTTTCTGTCAACCTAATGTTTCATGACAGAACTAAACATGTTGAGATCAAGTTGAAGTACATTAGCACTGATGAGCAGACGGCAGACATTCTCACCAAGCCTCTTGCCAGAGTAAAGTTTGTGTACTTTCAAGACAAGCTTGGAATTGTGGAGAATGAGGCCCTAGCTGAGAGGAAGACTCGGCATCAATGATCTTCTATGATTTGCTTTAATGCATTTCTCTCTGTGAGAGAGATTTGAGGTGAAAGCCCTTGTTAATGCATTTCTCTCTATGCGAGAGATTTGAGGTGAAAGCCCTTGTTTCCACCCTCTGGGAGTAGCCATGGTGGATGTCATGTGTGTGACTCCATGACAACATCATGTGAGAGAGTCCGTGATGATTTTCTTGTACTTGTGCTTTTTTTCACCCTTTGGGAGTAGCCATGGTGAATGTCACGATGAGGTGACAACATCACGTTGAGTGATGAGCACTTGTGCACATTTACCATCCATGGGAGTAGCCATGATGGTTGATATCACGATGAGGTGATATATTTCCTTTCCACATATGGGAGTAGCCATTGTGGTTGACATCACGATGAGGTGATATGTCTTATGCAGCTGGAAATATCCTCCCTAGCTGAGAGGGAGTGTTGATGTTATTGAGCAACGTCGGGATTATCTTCCAGCCCGATTTCCTTTGCATCGATGGATAAATTAAATAATAGCCTTTGGCTATTTAATTTATGGTGATATTTGTTATGAGGAGGCGCCTCATTTATTTAATATTTAATTAATGCTAAGATACGAATTTCTGAGGAGTTGCAAATTCCTTGAGGCCGACTTCATGTGTGTTGGAGACACGCCTTTTCAAGAAGGCCGACTTGTAGTATTGAAGAGTCACGACCTCTCCCTTCATCTTGTATATATGTTCGATGTTCTTTCATTGTTTCACATTCATTTTATTTGTAGTTCATCACAAGTTCCATATATACAAGTGCGAGTTTGTCTTCAAGTGCAGATCGATATTTTGTGGAAGGCTGAGTTTATCATCAGCAGATTGCATTACCTTGTTACTGTGTTAGCATCAGATTGTGGTGCTTCTATTTGTCCTTCATATCGGCCTCTTTGTAAAAGAGACATTTGTGTTGACATTCAATATATAAGTGATATATTGTTGCTGGGTTTTTCTCCCTCAAGTGGAGGGTTTTCCCAGGGTATATGCTGTGTTATTGTGTCTGAATTTGAATTAAATTCTGACTATCTAATCTGATCATATAAAACTAACACCAGTAGGATTGCAATATGCTAAAATTCAAGGAGATTGAAGGAGAAGAAGAGGAAAAAGCCTCAACAAGTTAAGAATTTTCCTTCCGAGTATGAAGAATACAAGGAAGGAGTGGCCAAGGTGGATGATACACCAGCACATAATTCTGAACGAGACAAGGTGATCAAGTGTTAAGAACCAAGAATAAAGAAGGTGAACTTAGGAGAAGAGGATAGCCCATGAATAATCCTAGTCGAAGACGACTAGAATCAGGTGTTGAAGATTGCAACATTCAAAATCTTCATAGAATACAAGGATGCCTTTGCATGGACATACAAAGACTTGAAAGACATACCTCCAAAACTATGCATAGAAATAATTCCCTTGGTGCCAAGAGCACAACCGGTACAGAAAAGGCCCTACCGAATGAACAAAAATTATGCTGCAAAGGTGCAAAAGGGAATCAAAAAAAAATGTTGGAAGCAAAATAATCTTCAAGGTTGAAGTTAGAGATTGGGTCTCTCCAATTGTCATATCACTAAAGAAAGAATCCAAACAAATTCGGATGTGTGGATTTCCAAAGCCTAAACACGGTGACTATAAAAGACCCATTCCCAATTCCATTCACTGTCTCCATATTAGAAGAGGTGGTTGGTCACGAAATTTATTCATTCATGGATGGATTCTTTGGTTATAACCAGAAAAGCATAGCCAAGGAGGATAAATTGAAAACAACATTCATGATGTAAGACAGAGTGTATGCATACAATCGGATGTCGTTCGATCTATGCAATGCTCCGATGACTTTCAAAAGAATCATCATGCACATATTTGACAAGATATTAGCAAAAAAAAATTAAGGCATTCTTGGACGACTGGTCGATCTATAGCAATGAAGACACATCTGAAGGCTCTCCAAGAATGTATGGAACGGTCTAGAGTAGCATGACTGGCATTAAATCCAAAGAAGTATTGTTTAATGGTGCCTCAGGGTAAACTTCTCGGACGCATAGTCTACAAAGCCAAATTGAAGACCAGCCCAGATAAAATACAAATCATCATATAGATGGAACCACCTCAAAACATCACCGAAGTAAAGTCATTCTTGGGTCATGTCGGTTACTACAGAAGATTTATTAAAAAACTTGCTCATATATCCTACCCGTTGGACGTACTCACAAGAAAGGGTCATCCATTCATGTGGACAAAAGACCAAGAAAATGCCTTCAATGAACTGAAGGTATGATTGATAAGCTCACCAATCCTTGCATATCTGGACTGGAGTATAGAGTTCCACGTACACGTCAACGCATCAAACTACATGATCAAAGCAACATTGGCACAAGTGGGACCACAAGGATTAGACCACCGAATATTCTTTGCCAGTTGGTTATTGTCAAAAGCAAAGAACTATAGTGCGACAAAGAGGGAAGCACTCAGAATGGTTTGTGTTGTACAGAAGTTTAGAAACTACATGTTGGCTACTCCCTTCACATTCTGCGTCGATCATCAAGCCCTTATATACCTGGTGAACAAGTTGATAATTCAAGGAAGGGTAAGTAGATGGCTCCTATTATTAAAAGAATTCACATTCACTATTATTGTCTCACCAGGAAAAAGCCACATCATTGCCGACCAACTGTCAAGGATCAAGTTAGGAGAACCACCCAAGGGAGTAAATGAAGACTTCCCAAACACTCACCTATTTCAAATTGCAGTATTACCCCCATGGTATGAAAGCATCCAAGAATACCTTTTTGCTTCCACATTTCCAAAGGAGATGCCACCGGGAGAGCGAAGAAAACTAGTATTGAAGAGTAAAACATTCCAGGTCATTAATGGATT
>VDFB02273865.1:0-17017 GCA_007258455.2 Sequoia sempervirens
GACTTGGAGCTGCAAGGATATACTGATTCCGATTGGGCAAGGTGTGTCACTGATCGGAAGAGCACCTCTCGATGTTGTTTCAATTTGGGGTCTGCGTTGATCTCCTGGTGTAGTAGGAAGCAGTCTTTAGTGGCACTAAGCACCACAGAGGCCGAGTATATTGCCGCTTGTGTGGCAGCTCGAGAAGCAGTGTGGCTTTGGAAGCTCTTTGCAGAATTGTTTGGACAATCAATGGAGCCAACTGTCATTCATTGTGATAATCAAAGTTGTCTGAAGCTTTCTGTCAACCTAATGTTTCATGACAGAACTAAACATGTTGAGATCAAGTTGAAGTACATTAGCACTGATGAGCAGACGGCAGACATTCTCACCAAGCCTCTTGCCAGAGTAAAGTTTGTGTACTTTCAAGACAAGCTTGGAATTGTGGAGAATGAGGCCCTAGCTGAGAGGAAGACTCGGCATCAATGATCTTCTATGATTTGCTTTAATGCATTTCTCTCTGTGAGAGAGATTTGAGGTGAAAGCCCTTGTTAATGCATTTCTCTCTATGCGAGAGATTTGAGGTGAAAGCCCTTGTTTCCACCCTCTGGGAGTAGCCATGGTGGATGTCATGTGTGTGACTCCATGACAACATCATGTGAGAGAGTCCGTGATGATTTTCTTGTACTTGTGCTTTTTTTCACCCTTTGGGAGTAGCCATGGTGAATGTCACGATGAGGTGACAACATCACGTTGAGTGATGAGCACTTGTGCACATTTACCATCCATGGGAGTAGCCATGATGGTTGATATCACGATGAGGTGATATATTTCCTTTCCACATATGGGAGTAGCCATTGTGGTTGACATCACGATGAGGTGATATGTCTTATGCAGCTGGAAATATCCTCCCTAGCTGAGAGGGAGTGTTGATGTTATTGAGCAACGTCGGGATTATCTTCCAGCCCGATTTCCTTTGCATCGATGGATAAATTAAATAATAGCCTTTGGCTATTTAATTTATGGTGATATTTGTTATGAGGAGGCGCCTCATTTATTTAATATTTAATTAATGCTAAGATACGAATTTCTGAGGAGTTGCAAATTCCTTGAGGCCGACTTCATGTGTGTTGGAGACACGCCTTTTCAAGAAGGCCGACTTGTAGTATTGAAGAGTCACGACCTCTCCCTTCATCTTGTATATATGTTCGATGTTCTTTCATTGTTTCACATTCATTTTATTTGTAGTTCATCACAAGTTCCATATATACAAGTGCGAGTTTGTCTTCAAGTGCAGATCGATATTTTGTGGAAGGCTGAGTTTATCATCAGCAGATTGCATTACCTTGTTACTGTGTTAGCATCAGATTGTGGTGCTTCTATTTGTCCTTCATATCGGCCTCTTTGTAAAAGAGACATTTGTGTTGACATTCAATATATAAGTGATATATTGTTGCTGGGTTTTTCTCCCTCAAGTGGAGGGTTTTCCCAGGGTATATGCTGTGTTATTGTGTCTGAATTTGAATTAAATTCTGACTATCTAATCTGATCATATAAAACTAACACCAGTAGGATTGCAATATGCTAAAATTCAAGGAGATTGAAGGAGAAGAAGAGGACAAAGCCTCAACAAGTTAAGAATTTTCCTTCCGAGTATGAAGAATACAAGGAAGGAGTGGCCAAGGTGGATGATACACCAGCACATAATTCTGAACGAGACAAGGTGATCAAGTGTTAAGAACCAAGAATAAAGAAGGTGAACTTAGGAGAAGAGGATAGCCCATGAATAATCCTAGTCGAAGACGACTAGAATCAGGTGTTGAAGATTGCAACATTCAAAATCTTCATAGAATACAAGGATGCCTTTGCATGGACATACAAAGACTTGAAAGACATACCTCCAAAACTATGCATAGAAATAATTCCCTTGGTGCCAAGAGCACAACCGGTACAGAAAAGGCCCTACCGAATGAACAAAAATTATGCTGCAAAGGTGCAAAAGGGAATCAAAAAAAAATGTTGGAAGCAAAATAATCTTCAAGGTTGAAGTTAGAGATTGGGTCTCTCCAATTGTCATATCACTAAAGAAAGAATCCAAACAAATTCGGATGTGTGGATTTCCAAAGCCTAAACACGGTGACTATAAAAGACCCATTCCCAATTCCATTCACTGTCTCCATATTAGAAGAGGTGGTTGGTCACGAAATTTATTCATTCATGGATGGATTCTTTGGTTATAACCAGAAAAGCATAGCCAAGGAGGATAAATTGAAAACAACATTCATGATGTAAGACAGAGTGTATGCATACAATCGGATGTCGTTCGATCTATGCAATGCTCCGATGACTTTCAAAAGAATCATCATGCACATATTTGACAAGATATTAGCAAAAAAAAATTAAGGCATTCTTGGACGACTGGTCGATCTATAGCAATGAAGACACATCTGAAGGCTCTCCAAGAATGTATGGAACGGTCTAGAGTAGCATGACTGGCATTAAATCCAAAGAAGTATTGTTTAATGGTGCCTCAGGGTAAACTTCTCGGACGCATAGTCTACAAAGCCAAATTGAAGACCAGCCCAGATAAAATACAAATCATCATATAGATGGAACCACCTCAAAACATCACCGAAGTAAAGTCATTCTTGGGTCATGTCGGTTACTACAGAAGATTTATTAAAAAACTTGCTCATATATCCTACCCGTTGGACGTACTCACAAGAAAGGGTCATCCATTCATGTGGACAAAAGACCAAGAAAATGCCTTCAATGAACTGAAGGTATGATTGATAAGCTCACCAATCCTTGCATATCTGGACTGGAGTATAGAGTTCCACGTACACGTCAACGCATCAAACTACATGATCAAAGCAACATTGGCACAAGTGGGACCACAAGGATTAGACCACCGAATATTCTTTGCCAGTTGGTTATTGTCAAAAGCAAAGAACTATAGTGCGACAAAGAGGGAAGCACTCAGAATGGTTTGTGTTGTACAGAAGTTTAGAAACTACATGTTGGCTACTCCCTTCACATTCTGCGTCGATCATCAAGCCCTTATATACCTGGTGAACAAGTTGATAATTCAAGGAAGGGTAAGTAGATGGCTCCTATTATTAAAAGAATTCACATTCACTATTATTGTCTCACCAGGAAAAAGCCACATCATTGCCGACCAACTGTCAAGGATCAAGTTAGGAGAACCACCCAAGGGAGTAAATGAAGACTTCCCAAACACTCACCTATTTCAAATTGCAGTATTACCCCCATGGTATGAAAGCATCCAAGAATACCTTTTTGCTTCCACATTTCCAAAGGAGATGCCACCGGGAGAGCGAAGAAAACTAGTATTGAAGAGTAAAACATTCCAGGTCATTAATGGATTGCTATATGAAATGGGGTTAGACAAGGTACTACGGTGATGTGTTATCGAAGAGAAAATTCTAGGAGTACTTAAAGAAGCACAAGAAGGACTAGCTGGAGGACGTATGGGGCCAAATGCTAAAGCTCGTAAAATCCTATTGGCAGGTCTATGGTGACCGACGTTGCACACCGACACTCGAGAATGGGTGGTGGGATGTGACACTTGCCAGAGAGTTGGCAAACCGATGAAGAAAGATTACATGTTGTTGTTCCCACCTCAACCTCAGGAACTTTTTGAGCAATGGGGACTTGACTTCATCAGTCTGTTGAAAGTCAACCAACTACATCAATGCAAATACATAGTCGTTGCCACAGAATACCTAACAAAATGGGCGGAGGCTCAGGCACTGTCAAACAACACTGCAATCAGTACGGCGAGATTCATATACAAACAAATTGTCACAAACTATGGCATTCCAATACAGATCACCAATGACAAGGGTGGACACTTCCTCAACCATGCCATTCACTTGATGATGACGGAGTTCTAAATTTTTCACAACTTATCAAGCCCGTATTACCCGAGAGCAAATGGATAGGCAAAGTCCAGAAATAAAGTGCTCATCTTCGTCATCCACAAGACATGTGGCATCGAAGAAGTGTTGATGTGTTTTTCGTGGACCATTCAACGAGAATAAAGTCGCACAACGCCACCTATCCTCTTGATCGTTATTCTACGGATTTTCGCAGGTTCGTGGCGCTCAACCCGTTCCTTTAGTGCCATTAGGCCTGGGCTTGGTCGATGTGATTTGGCTGGTATTTCATAAAATCTACTAATTGTTCGGGCAGGGGAGAAAGGAATTCAAATGCTCGAAGATTTGCCTATGAAGGCCAGTGTTTCCTATTCTAAAGGCAGCACCGAATTGAAATGGTGCGGCTTGTAGATTCTAAATCTATTCAGGCGTGGGACATGCATGCATCAATCTTCATTAAAGCTTCAACCAAGCTCGCTATTCCCGCCTTCTGGACAGCCTCCACGTAATCCGCACTTTATATAGTTCAAGGTGTTCGATCATAATCCAAACGCGAAGACACCATCACAACGACGCATACCAACGAGTGAATCACAAACGAAGTTAAGTCCGCAATGTTCCAGTTGACCACGCAAGGCGAACTCACCATTAGCGAGCCCACTAGTGGTATGGATAGACGAAGTTTTGCTCAAATTGAAGACCACATTCCACACAAATAACACCTATTTGCATGAATGGTACCATACTACTTGAACTATTTTATACCATTTGAATGGAAGGACGAAGGTAAAACCTTGCTAGCTACTCACAACAAAGACTTAAATTCACCATCAATGAAAAACTCTTTATTGGAGAGAGTATGTTCACAACAATTTCTTACAAAGTTTTCTAAAGGGAAAACTTTCCTCTTCTTCAAACCACAATTATCAATCTATACTAAGTTGTCCCTCTACTCTATGCTCATCGCTTCCAACTTAATTTACCTACAATGAGGGGACTTCTTTATAGTGTTGGGCCAAGTCCAACCTTACTGTGATACAATCGACTGGATGGTCACCTCAGCCCTAAACAAGATTCGCCCTAAAAACCGCCATAATGGAGAGTGGGGCAATAAATGAGCAATTAATGGCCACCATCTTTCCAGAAGATTCCAATCCAGAGACGCGTTCACACTGTTCTTTTTCTTGACTGCAGACTTGATCAAATAAATTCAACTACAGTGTTCTCGATCTAACTTCAAGGCGACAACTTCATTCTTCTGCTTGATGATGATTTTCAACACTTGGGTCTTCATCTTTTCTTTTATCCTAGACTTAGAAATATTTTCTTGTCATCTTTTTCTTGAGTTGAGTGCACGTTTGAGTCTTCAAGGAGAAACTCCAACACTTAGCCATTTCTCCCAACATCTTCCTTCATGATTTTATCACTTCAATTCATCGTGCTCTGGCCCCGGCGTGCATCCTGCAAAACCAATAAAAAAAGAAGAGCATCAGAACACTTTATAATATAAAATCACCCAACTTACCTGACATCCATATTATGACTGCCTAGGTCCGAGTGATCTTTAGACCCAGTAGAGTTCATCGTTTTTCTCAAATTTCACTTCATCTTCAAATTTCTCGTGCCTTGGCCAGATTTTCCCCTTAGAAATTTCATCACAAATTACCCAAGCATCCGTCTTGAACATTTGTTTCTCAGACTTAGAAACTTTTTTAATCCTATGCCTAGAAAATTCCATTCACCCGGTGTCCATTAAAAATCCTCATCTCAAAATTTCCAGCGGAGTGTGGAAAGCTTTGAAATCATTTCCTCGTTGCAAAAATTCGATACCCAGAAAAGTTTGCCTTCAGAAAATGTGAAATTCATGTGTCTACCGACTAACGGGTTCATTTTAATTTTTTAAAATCTCAACTTAGGAAAATAATTTTATCCAAGGTTTTATTCAATTCCTCTGAGTTGGGCGTAATTTTCAATTTGCCATTCATCCTTCATTTTTGAGCAAGATGAAGTCATTAAATGAAATATCCAAGGTAACTTTGCATATTATAACTCCTTCTTCAAGGTGCATTAATGACTCCCAACTTCTAGCTTCAACATTTAGAAAATCTTTCAAGTGTTCCCCCTCTTGTTAAGGTGCATATGATGCTTCACTCTTTAAGGCGCATTTGATACTTCACTCTTTGAGTTTTTTTACGCCTTAGACAAAATTTCATGCACTCCAAGCTAAGGCGCAAATAGAGGGTCACACTTCAAGTTTCACATACTTAGAATATTTTATCTCTCCACAAATCAAAGGCGCAGTCAAGGGGTTGAGGTTCAAATTTTCCATACTTAGCATATTTCCTAGCTCAACGCCTTGGAATCTTTCACTTTGCATGCATCACACCTTGGAATCTCCACTTGCCTTCTAATACCTTGAGGGCGCATATGGCTAGGCAAGCTTCTAGTTTTCATAACTTAGAAAATTTCAAGGACTTCCCCACCCTTTGTTGGACGCATTTTAAAAGGTGCACTTCAAATTTAAAACCCTTAGAAAAATTTCAAATTCTTCTTCTCTTTCCAGGCGCATATGGAGGGGTCTTCTCCCAATTTGGAACACTTTGGAACACTTTTAGCTAGCACACTACCTTGGCAAGGTGGGGCGCATTTCACCCCCTATACTTTCATTTTCAACCACTTAGAAAATTTTCCATCTCTTCCTTGAAGCTGGGGCGCAAATGAAAGGGGCTACTTTTAATTTGCAACACTTAGAAATTTTACCCGACTTCCATTTGGCAAGGGCGCATTTCTACCATGGAGGTTCCACTTTTCATAACTTAGAATATTTTTCTTGCACCTTCACAAGCTAGGCACATATGACTGGCTAAGCTTTCAATTTCAAGCACTTAGAATATCTTCAACCAACCTCTTTTCAGCTAGGGTGCAAATAAAGCCTTGAGCTTCAAATTCTCAACACTTAGAAAAAACTTTCTAACTCACTCCTCAGGCTTAAGGCGCTTGTAGAGGCCTCTTCTTCAAATTTAAGTGCTTTAGAAAACCTCAAAGTGCCTTCTTCTCCTTGGGCGCAAATGGGGTCATGTACTTCCAATCTCATGACTCAGGCAAAATTTGAATCTCTACACTCAAGGGCACAAATGCAAGGGGGAGCTTTCAATTTCACGCCTTAGTCAATTTTCAAGACTTGAACCTCAAGGGCGCATTTTAATCATGGAGTTTTCAATTTTAACCCTTAGGCAAATTTGAAGTTCTTCAAGGTGGGGCGCATTTGACCCATGGAGGCTTCAATTTCAACACTTAGAACCTTTTCAACTCTTAACCTTGGTGGGCGCATTTGAGGTACCCTGCTTCCAATTTTATCACTTAGTAGAATTTTTTAAACCCCTCCTCAAAGCTAGGCGCACATTATACCTTGGCCTTCCAATTTTGAACACTTAAACAATTTTCTAACCTCCCTAGAAGTCAAGGCACAAAACAAGGGTCAAGCTTCAAATTTGAAGTATTTAGAGAATTTTCAAGGTCTTCAGCTTCAAGGGCGCTTTTGACATGCTGAGCTTCAAATTTGGAATACTTAGGAAAATTTTAAACTCCCTTATCTTCTCAAGCTTGGGCGCATTTCCCTAGGCAAGCTTCCATTTTCATTCCTTCTCAGAGTTTTCATCCACCTTCAGCTTCTTATAGCAAGTTTTGGTGCCGGACTTGAAAAATTATCAAACTTGACGTGTTTCGTGCCCCTTTGCCAAATTTAGGGTGATTTTCTCCCGCTAACCCTAATTTGCCCTAACCTTCTATTTTTAGAAAGTTCTCCTCATTCTGTGCTTCGAACTAATTCCTGACTTCGAAAAACCTGATTTTTGCCTTGTTTTGAACTTCGAGGTGTGGGTAAGCTGCTGATGCCTGATACCTGCTATTTTTAGCAACTTACTAAAAATAGTAATTGCTCAGAATTTGCTCAAACTTTGTGTGCTGCCTGCCTGAGGGGTGTTGATCGTGGCTGGAAGCTACCTTCGCATGATTGTCGTGTTTCGCCCTTGAATTTAGGAAACCCTAATTTCTCTGCCTAGGCCTGCTAAAAATAGTAAGTGTTTGATTTTCCATTCTCTGCAACTCCGTTTGATCTGAAATTAGGCAGCCATGGGTCTTCATCACTGCTTGACTTTGTACCTGTGATGCCTTGTGCCGACGCTGGCTACGGCATGTTTAAGGTGGTTTACTATTTATAGCAATACGATTTCATGACTTCCACGGCATCCGTTTGACTTGAAATTGAATGGCGCTCCTCACCCGCATTGACACGCCTTGGCGTGGCGCTGCTGGGCTTTCTATTGCTGCGTCAAGGACACTAAAAATAGTAAGAAGTGCTCACGATTACTTCACATTTTGCCGATGACTCCACGAAGATGCTGATCATGGTGGATACTTCAGTTTTGGACATTTTGATGTCTGATTCCTCATTTTTAGTCCTCAAGCTCGAAACCCTAATTTTCTTGCATGTTCTTCAAATGAGCTTCGTTTGACCTCGTTTCTGCTGCATGTTACTGCATTTGCAATTCTGAAGTGTGGGGGAACTGTCGGAGCGTACCTGCTAAAAATAGAAAGTAGCTGAAAAGTGACCAACTGGCTATCAGATGATTTTGCATGTCACACTGCCCGAAAAATCTTGGAAAACCCAGAAAAACCTAGAAAAATCTTCAACATGCAAGCACTGGCTAAAAGTAGCAAGTTTCAGAAAAGTGATCAGTTCCACTTGCATGTTACACCGTTGCAGGTCTCGAAAACCCACAAAGAATATGCGACATGCAAACCCTAAAAATAGCCTCGGAAGGCCGGATGCGAAGTTGTTATCTCACTTTGCATGTTACACCACGAAGGTCTCACGAAAACCGAAGGAATCTGAGACAGCAGGTTGAAAAACTACGCATCCTCCACGAAATCATGCGGAAGTTGACTGTAAAATAGAAAGTTGTGCATTTGAAACCGTTTAACAATGAGTGGCATACGATGTGCTGCGAATTACATGGTCTGTTGTCGGAATCTCAATGTTGAAGGATTGCGTAATTGCACACTTACTAAAAATAGCTAAATGGTAGAATCTAGATGAAACTTAAATTTGGGAAGTCAGGAAACATCACGACAACAACGTCAATCTCTGTTTTCAATTTATTCATTTCATTTGATCTCAAATTGACCAAAAAGATAGACACCCTAATTTTCAGACTTGGCCAAATTTCACAATAGACGGGCACATCTCGGAAAAGATAGACAGCAGAAAAGAGAGACAACGACAAAACAAACTAAAAATCAAGTAAAAGTTGAAATGAAGAGTAAAAATTAGGGGGCCCATTGCAATAGGCGTGTGAAAGGTCTATATGAGGATTGGGAGAGAAAACTTTGCGATTGTACTATGGGCTTACAGTATGACATATGAGGTGACAACAAGCCACATGCCATTCCAATTAATGAATAATTAGGAAGTTGTAGTTCCCGTCAAGTATATGGTGTCGAGTCTCAAGATTGTCCTCGAGAACCAACTAGGTGACACAGAGAGCTTGAAGGAACGATTATTCCAATTAAACAAACTAGACAAATGAAAATTACTCCCCAATGGGCAAGAAAGGCCATGCAAAAAAGAAGGAAATACTGGCACGACAAACACCTCGGATGAGTGAATTTCTAGTCTGGACAATTCTAAAATATAATGGTCATAATCAATTAAAACCTGGTAAGTTCAAAGTGAGATGTCTCGATCCCTTTAAAATCCAAGAAATCTCAGAGAATGGAGCTATCAAACTAGAGACTCTAGACAACAATATACTGAAAGATAGTATCAACGGATCTAAAATAAAGCCATATAAGGAGAGATCGACCGCAATCAACATGGTGGACTAGATGACAAGCAAGAAACCTACCATGCAAGTACCAGAAAGACCTGAAGCACCAAAGCGCATAGTAATAAAACCTATTATGCGAGAGCCTGAAGGTGTGGCAATACCTAGAATTCATCAAAATTTAACAAATGCACTCTTTAGGCCACCTGAGAATGGATTAAACTACATGGTGGATGGCACTTGAAAGCACAATATTCGAGACTAAGAAGAGGATACGTCACCTACGAGCTAGACAAAGAGCAGAAGGAGAGGAAGACAGTTGAAGAATGGCATACAAAAGAATGTTCAAAAGACTAGGAGGAAGAAGGCCCCAGACTACAGCCAATGTTCATGGCCGAACATTACTTCATAGCAGAACGGGACGGATACAACGAAGATATGATTCAGTGGGCAATAGAACATAACATAGAACCACCTCCGTTACCGACCTCTAACGGGCTATGGCACGCAGTACATAATCCAGCAACATCGCCAACAATTGAGGGGGATGAAGTAAAATGGTACCAACAAAGAGGAAGCATGTACATTGACAGTAGTCAAAATTATAAAGGTATGGAAAATCCACCATCATTACAAAAAATATTTGATCTCAAATACGTAAGAACCTATTGTGAATATGACTATTATAAAAGGTCATGATTATTTCAGAAACTACATCCAACCTCAAAAATAATATACTTGGGAACAAACTATGAGAATGTGAATAACAGAAAACCAAAATTAACTGGTATACGAGATCAAGCCTTAGAGATAAAAATTCAAACAAAAATTGAGCAAAGAGGATAGAAAAGAAAGTGGGAATGAAGAACAAAAAAATAAAAAAGAAAAAAAAATTATAAAACATCGGAGTTGAAAATTATTAAAGTGTGGGAACTGGAAAAAAAAAAAGATTAAAGTGGAAAGTATCGAAGGCAAAAAAATTAAAATACTAAAGTTTTGAAATATTAAAAAATTAAAAGATGGATATATTATAATTCAGGTGGCAATTATTAATAAGAGAAAAATTAAAGTGTTAAAATTGAGAAAACTACCAAATTATTAATGCAATTCATAAATTTCGTATGGCAAAGAGGGTGTTATAACAATATATTGTGGCAAAGAAAATTTTACTGTGAAGGAAAAATTTATACCGTACGACCTGGGTATCACGCACAGAGAATTGACAACGTACAGTGGAGAGAAGTAGTATAGTGACGAAGCAGAATTGAGTGCACTGTATGGCAAGAAGATTTATACAAAAGAGATATTATCGTACGGCAACCCTTGAAGATCATCGTATGGTGGCCCTTGGAAACCATTGTATGGCGACAAGAGAAAATCCAGAAGACTAAAGTACAACCTAAGGAGCAAACCATACAGCGGCAAGGGATTCGCTACATCCAAAAAAAGGTCGAGGTCGAGGTCATCATACAACAAGGTGGAAGTGTCATGCCCTTGCCAGGAATAACACTCCCTCTATCGCAGCCTTAATAAATAATAATGCCTAGGAGATGAAATAGAAAATATTAGCAAGGGGCCTTAATCAAAGATGGATTTAGATTTATTTCCACATTATCTTACTTCCAAATTTCAAGATATAAGTCCACAAAGATATCAACTTGACCTAGGATTGTCAATCTCTTAAAAAGCCAACCAATTAAAATCCACAAAATCATGACTACATTCCTGAACAAGGAGCAGGCCATTTTGAATATTTGATGCATCCAATGCTCCCATATTCACCAATCGAGAATCAATGAAGTCAGCTAGAAGATTTGGACAACACCTCATAAATAGTGCTTAACATATTTGGCAATCTTTTGCAACTTTATTCATACAATTAGACAGGTGATATGAAAACAGGTGAGATAATGGCACCCAAGCGATAACTAAGCTCTCTAATCAAGATCGATTAACTCATTAGTGGTTACAATCAACAATAGCCTCAAATTCTAGTAGGGTGGATTTAGGAAGAAAGAATTGTAGGGCTACAAGATGTCTTTTGTTTCTTCTCTCTAAGGATGAGAGAAAACTTGTCTTAAATTACGAACCTTGCCAGTTACCAACTCTTGGTTTTGTTATTCAGAGTTATGGAAAAATAGTACATGAGCTAGAAGGAAATTGGTCAATAAATTGTCCTCATACTTTAGAGGATAGTATTAACCTTATTGGTAGTCAAGTTGAGGCAAGTATACTAACAACTACTCTCCAAGGACATAGAGTCACACATAACCAAGACAATCGTCACTAGGTATAGAGTTTTCAGTTCCTAATTACATCAAAGTATCGAAACAGAAATTAATTACATCACAAAAAGGAGCAATGTCTAAAAATTACAAATCTACAAGGTTGATTTGGGATCTTCGTAACTTCAGGAGCATCCTAGATTGTGACTGCTTGAGGACAAGCAATCTTGGGAAGGGCAGATTGTCATGCCCTCACCAAGAATAACACTGCCTTTATCGCATCCTTAATAAATAATAATGCCTATGCGATGAAATAGAAAATATTAGCAAGGGGCCGACTAAGATTAAAGAGAAAATAATTCCAAGGCAGCGATCTTTCAAAGGAGGCCGACTAGAATTAAAGGGTAGTGATTTATTTTAAAGTGAGCCGACTGGAATTAGTTAAGGAAAAGCAAACAGATAATAATTAATATATAATAAAGTAGGTTGTTTTCCATTAAACCAACATGTAAATAACAGAGCATTAGAAGCAGAAATTCCATTTACTTGCAAATATCATATAGCTGAGAAAAAACAATTTATTACTGCCAAATAAGCTACATATAAAATATGGCACAAAAGGAAGATACCTCTGGCCCTGACTGCATTATCTGTCGTTGTCAAGTACATCTCCATATCTGAAACCTGCATCCAACAGACATGTTTCCTTTAGTTGCTTAAACACAAACATAACATACCTATTCCCGAATTGTAAATGATATAGTCACCATCACTTACCACTCCATGTATGCTTAGCTTCCCTCCAAGTACAAGAGAAGAAATTGCATCAAGACTTGCAGCCTGCCAACATTAAGGTTAAGCATAACCCAGAAGGCTCATGGATAGAATGAATAGAATGCTTCAAGAATTCAAAAACACTTCAATAAATAAGTTACAGATGGATAATTGCAGCAAGAGGTTCAGAGCAGGAATTACTTTGCATGTAGAAACTCAGATCAATCCCAAGACATTCTCACCCCAATTTTTCAAACTAATATGTTAATTTTTTAATTCCACAGCATGAAGACAGAAAACCAGTCAAGGCAAAACACAATGGGTTTAAGACAGTTATGGATCTCAACATTCAACATAAAGAAAATACAGATCACTAAGCTAGACTATTTCCTTGATTTCAAAAGCACATTGACAAATAACAGATCTCTTTTGGAGTCAATTTATTATGACATAGTGGCTTATGTACTTTTGATACTTCTAAAATGATTGCATTGGTTGTCTTTTGTTATCAAAACAGGCATCTTGTCCTCTGATGAAGAAAACTGCACTAGGTGACAACATTCAGACCAGACAATAACAACAGCCATAGGAAAATTAGGATACATAAAGCTTTCAACAAGAAGCAAAAGAATATAACATAGGATCAAGCGAGAAAGTGGCTAACCAGATGAAGCTCAATGCAAGTGCTGCAAAGGGATGTTTACTTGCTTATCCTACTTCAATGATTTACAGAGTAAATGAAAGTAACAGACTTAAGAACATAAATGAATACCAATCATGTTCAGAAGATAAAGTTTTATTCTCATTCATTCACAGATATGCAATAAGTACATCAATTACATAACAGTGGTCCCCGACTACGAACAACAAGTACATATAAATAGTAGACTGATATTGGTTAAGACTACCAACTCTCGGAAACTACCAACCAACTACAACCACCGTCAGGGACTAATATGTAAATACAAAATATAACTATTTATTTATTTACTTATTATCTTGGCTGACTATAACATGTTCAATTAACTTTCGGCCGACTACAAGGGAAAGATAAATCAATTGAAGCTAGGGAGATAACAAACAGCTAAACCCCTGCCTCCTTTCCTTTCATTTGAGCCTTGGTATAACTTTTCTGTCTATCTTACAGTAGGAAGGTGCTCTGATTTGAACCAAATGGATACGATAATGCTTATACAATACTAGAACCATACAGCAGTAAATACACATAATCCCACAAAAACTGAAAGCCATAACAAAAGATTGAACCGTTTAAAGGAATCTATAAGAAATAAGGTAACATGTGAACAGTAAATCAAAATATGTGGTCATTCATCAATATCTACCATAGATCTGGGTGCATCAAATTGCCAAAGGATTGCTTGTATCAGATTTATCTTGGGTCTTCAGAACATGCTAATAAATGGCAACATAAAAATAGGGACAATGAATTTCAAAACATTAATAACATCTTAGGAACAAACACTGCTCTTGACAGCAATAACATACATGGAAAACATAGCCCACCCATGATATCAAGTTCCAACAAAGAATAGTATGGTTACAATAAAGAACCAGGCCAAAATGTACCCTTGTTTGATGGCTCTAGCAAAGAAACCAAATCAAGACTTCATGCAACTCTAGAAATCAAATAGTCATTAAGTATCTACAACTCATTGAGCATCAACAAAATTTGAGTATTAAGGAATGCAATCTAATTGGTGACAGGGCACAGGTACACACTGTACGTCATAGATGTATATAATCAATTAAATTTATTTTTCAAACCCTACTGGCAATGCTCCATATGGTCAGATACATCTGACATTTGCCTAGACAGCCAATGCGCATTCACTAATTTACCTAGCATATCAACAAGTGTATCACACAAGCTGCATAACATCATACTACAGTATTCAGACATTAACCTTGGAGAAACATTCCTCTGGTCTGCAAAGAGCATTCACAAGCATGTCTCATCAATCATCACCAACATTAAGATACACACAAATACATTGGGGTCAATCCTTGAATATATGACAAAAATAAAGAGTGGTTGTTGGTCTCTTAATAAGACAAAATTATGCACCAACAAACTGCTTGGTAAGATTGTGCGGCCATTCTATCAGACCAGTAGTAAGTCGGAGCCTATTCAATGATCTAAAGACTAATATGTTGGAAAGAGAATGTGTAATGTCCCCATTTGTGAAAACCCTAATTCTTGCTCTAGAAATACAAGCTAATGCAGTTAGGGTTACAACTTATCAACTAAATACCTTAAGCCAGATAAATCTTGGTTTTAGGTCCTGTAAACATGTTAAATAATATTGAAATATAATTCACATAATAACAAATGTTTATCTATTCATTTCATGCGAACATTTAAATCACATAAACCACATACTCTTTGTAATTCGCATCGGGAGTTGGATCATAAGGAAGAGTGGATGGAAAGCATGATAGGTCCGCATGAAGCTATCACACCAAGCCCAAGAGCAAATATACCATCCCCCTTGGCCCTCATGAGGTGCACTTAGAGAACCCTCATGGGGTGGGCTACCCGATGGACAACTTGTATCTGCATTCCCTATCCTTTCTATCTTATCCCCTCTTCTTATGATTGAAACTTCCTTAGTTTTATCTCAATCATCAACCCATGTAGAGATTGGGGAGAAGGGCTTACCATAGGCGGCCCGTAGACAACCTCTCCTAAGCCCAAGAGCAGATATACCATCCCCCTTGGCCCTCATGAGGCGCACTTAGACAACCCTCATGGGGTGGCATACCTAGGAGGACGTCTAGTGTCTGCTCAACCAACTAGTATCTTCTCTCCCAACCCCTCCCATGGTTGTTTGATGAGAATAATAAATATAAACAACAAAATGTATGTAATAGCATACAATAATTATAATAGATGTATCACAATAATATAATTAGATGTCCAACTCAAAATAAACATATCAGCAATGCTATAGGAATAAACAATAGCATGTATAGTTTTATTATTCCACATGACATCAATAGAAATAAATAACATCACTAGAATTAATATCCATATGTGTAAGTTATTATTACATTATTATTTAAAATTAATTTCATAATGCATCAAACTTATTATTATTTTAATTCATAAGGTATTTGCTAAATGTCCTTATTTAAATCCTTAATGTATTTATCAATCTGATTATTTAAATTCATGAAATACTTGCCTGTCATTTATAGATTACTTTCTTACTATTTAAATTCATAAAATACTTTTTATTATTTAAATTTATAAATACCTTACTTATTATTTAAATTCATAAAATACTTACCTATTATTTAAAATTTATAAAATGCTTACCACACTAACTGCTGATTGGTCTGCAGATATTTCTCCTTCTTTACCAGCCACGATAATGCTTCTTGGATGACTATAACTCTTCCTAAATACCTTGTGATCTTAGGAGGAGTTGCACCCCTTCACTCAGTGGTGTCCCTTTGAATAGTCATCTCCTTCCCGCTGCCTTTTGGAGTCATGCTGTTTTGAACTGCTATGCCGTTTCACTTGCTGCTTTTGCTTAACATAATTCTGATCGGTGTGAAGGCTGAGTCTTGCAATTTGTATTAGTAATCGCTACTTGCTTATTTGTTAGTATTAATTTGGGATCGATGCATTTAGGTAGTCACTTTGTGAATATTTATTTATCTATAGAGGCATGGTCAGATATTGATGATTGCAAATATTAATCATTCTATTTGATAATTGTATTATCATTATAATATTATTTACAGTAATATTTAGATTTGCAATATATATATATATATAATTTTATATCTCTTTTTGTATGGTATTTAATATTTACTTTATATTATCAATATTTATATTTATAATTATAATATTATCTTGATAATTAAAATTATAATAATAATATTTAAATGGCAATTACTTATATTTATATTCTGATATTTATTCGATTTTGTTATTGTATTTCAAGATCTCATATTTAGCGTTACAATTTCGGGTCATGACAGAATGCAAGCATGCCCTTATTATTTGAATATTGCTTTGAGTACTACAATAAGTATAATGAGACCTCCATTCAGAATTTGTAGCACAAAGTATCAAGACAAGCCAAAAAAGGATTATCAAGCATCAAGTGTTTAGTACTTAGGCTCGGATATTTTATTTGTCATAATTAAAAGAAAAAATCCCTGGTTCAATCAACATCATTGAGAGATAAGTTTGATATCGTTATCTCCATTCTGTCTCTATAGAAAATCAGATTAACCATTGTAGCCTACAATACTTTGAATTTCATACAACAGAATCAAACAT